>QFFA01002409.1:0-14132 GCA_003316565.1 Russula foetens | reverse complement strand
ACTTGTAGCTAGCAAAGTACCTAAGTTACCTGGTGAGCCTTTCGCTGCGCATCCTATGCTGCGCGTCACGCGGACCCCCTCTCCCACAGGACCATTGCCTAACGTCCATCCAGGCCCCGGATGGAAGCGCAACTTCGAGGAGCCGGGGGTGCGCTACCTGTTTGACATCCCCAACTATAGCTTTGGCCAAGAAATCGCCCCCTTTGTCCAGATCGACTGGAACAGCACAAGCCCCGAACTGATGGGCACCATGGGTCGGGGATGCACAGTCCACTCTCGCCCCCTTCACGCCAAACAGGACGCCTTTCCTCGTCCCTCCTTCGACCGTTGCCAAGCATACCTTTTCGCCGAAAATCAACCCCACTCTGAGGCTGTGGACTGGGCGCTGGACTGGGCCATGGACGACTCCCTGAAGGCCGAGGTAATTCGCGCACGCCACCAGACTACGCTCGTTATCCGACGAGCTCGACAATTGGCGGAGTTGCGGACGCAGCTCGCCAACGATCGGCACGAGCTGCAACGCTCGATGCGACGCCTCGCCAAGGCCAACGCCTACTCTCGCGTGCGACGCTCCATCGCCCACTCCCTTTCCACCAACAACAGCGACCTCAGCGACCGACAGATTCGCCGGGCTAGACAGAAGATCGAGGACCCGTGGGTCTGGACCGACGAGAAGTCCTCCGACGTCTGCGCGTGGTGTCGAAAGGCGGGACACAAGGTCGAGTGGTGCGCAGGGATCCACACTTGTTCCCTTTGCCACTCCCGCGGTCATCTTGAGGAGTATTGTTTCAACCCTCACGAGAACTGTGTCAGCTTCGAACCCTGCTTCGTCCCTCATCGCCACAAGCACGGGGCCTATCAGGCCTGCGCGTCCACCATCCGTACCGAGCGTGACGAGTTTTGAAGGACCTTAACAAGGGGGTAATGTCACGATTCGCTCCCCTCTATGCTTACTCGCTCCTACTTTCCCATTTTCCCTTTTCCTTGTCGCTCTCATGTCGTGCCGCGCCCTTAACATGTTGTCTGCACGTTCTGTACCTTAGGGCCGCCTATCTCTGACTCGTTTACCACGCGCTGTGCGCATGTCCTTATCTCTGACTCGCTCGCCTCATGTTCACCATGAGGCTTCATGTATATAAGCACGTGCGTTTCGTAGGACGAGCTCTAAGCTCGTTCTCTTGTGGAATACAGACGTTGCGTCTCCTCTCGAGTGAACTGAACCTTCAGGAATCTAAGGACGCCTACAGCGTTGCTTAGCAAGCCCCAGCCATTGTCTTCGAGTCGCAATAAGTACTCGCTCGTGCCAACTCTTGGCCCTCGCTCGCACATGCCCGCTACGACAGAAGTCAAGCCCGACTACCGATTTTGCCAATACCTCTCTCCAGCAGTAGCCCACAACAACGGACCCTGTGACTGCCTCACAAAGGGACTCCAGAAATAGACCCCGAACGACGACTTGTTCTGACACGGTGATCTGACCGTGACATACAAGATTGGAACTATGAAGAAGGCCTTAACCGAAAGAACCATGACATCGACACCGAACCCCTCGACTTCCAAAGGAAAAGGGAAGACCCCCACGGACTGGCGCCTTAGAGCGCTCCGCGATGTCCCGACCCCAGCTGCGCTGGGAGGACTCCGACTCCCTTTCCTTGCGATGCCAGAACAGAGGGACACAGTCCCGACGGAATACGCCGTCAACACCGAATTTTGTGTGCTAGGAACCACGACAGTCCCATGGACCGGCTACTACGCCACCCTGAACGGAGCAAGGATCGCAGTCTCCAACATCTATGGAGTCTGGTTCGAAATCCGCCGACGAGGTACCGATTGGGAAGCACACCGCCTTGCCAGACCCTCGCTCTCCTTGATAGACGCCCCATTAAATGGAATTGACTACGCGCAACTCCGAGCCTCGGGAGAACCAATCACACGCCCCCCTTCCGCAGCACCACTCGAAATAACTCAAGCAGCCCCCATCCAAGTCACCTCGGTCCCCGAAGTGATCGAACCAATGCCCATGCCAACCCCCTTGCTCCCCAGTAGTGAATCATTCGCCCAATTCCAAGCACGTGCGACAGGGAGGATGCCGGGCTTCGGCCAAGGACCACCTGACGATGATGATGACGACGACGGCTATGACCGGCGTCGATCCTCCCCCACAGACCGCCCTCCACGAGCGCCAGGAGCACCGGGAGGAACCGGGGACGACCCCATGACAGTAAACGCCATTCGCGGGATGGGTCACATCCGCCTCGAAGGCATTCCCCCTGATCGATTCGACGGAGATCGGGACCGAACCATGAGATTCCTGACTCAGTTCCGCCGGTACATGCTGATGAACTGCGATGCGTCCATCTCCCTCGACCCCATCAAGAAGTGTGCCTACTTCTTGTCCCTTATCGAAGGACACAAGGTGGAAGGATGGATCGAAAGGATGTACGAGTGGCTGGACGACGTGCAGCAGCACCCACAGCAGCTTCTAGGACGCTCCCCCTGGCAGGCGTTAGAGCGAGAGTTCAAAGACTCGTTCGTCGACTACGCCGAGAATGAAAAGGCGCAGAAAGCAATGACGACGCTGAAGATGAAGGAAGGAAACATTGACGAATATATCGCCACCTTCGAGCGTCTTGCCCACCGAGCCGGAGTCGACGTCGACGACGCCTCAAATCTAAAGCTGTTTGCCCAAGGACTCCCCTTCTCTTTGGTTGAAGCGATTATTCGCTACAACAAACCTAATAACTTCCGACAGTGGAGCGAAGGAGCACAAGAGCAGCAGCGCAGCTGGCTTCGCCTCCAAGCCATCAAGGATAGCTTCGGACGCTCCCAACCCCCTAACTCACGACCAAACAAAGGGCAGCGCCGTTCGGGAGGCTTTGGCAACTTCTATTGGCGTCGTCCGGGACAAGGACAAGGAGGCGGAGGGAATCAACGCGGCCAAGGACGAGGCAACCAGCAGCCGGCACGCCCACGCCTTCCCCCTCGAAATGACGACGCCATGGATACGTCGGCAACAGCCCGCAAAGCCTCCACTGACAAAGAAAAGGAAGAGTACCGCAAAACGGGCCGCTGTTTCGAATGCGGGAAACAAGGGCACCTGGCTCGCACCTGTCCCTCGAAGAGAAGCCGCCAACCAGCGAGCAGGACGGTAGAAATCGTCAATTCAGTAGAAGAAGACGCCCTCCCCGACCATCGATGCGATCCGGCGGCTCTCGCCATGTATGCACAGAAGTTTAGCGACGAAGAAAGGGAGACGTTCGTGCGGAGTCTCCAAGAGTTAGGAGCGGACGCGGGTTTTGTCGAAGCCTGAATGTAACGACTCTCATTCGGGCAGTAGGGGCTGGTTCCCTGTATCGATCAAAGAATAAAGCGATTTACGTGCCATTCATGATCCGAACCAGCAAAAAACGAGTCGATCGGAAAGCGCTCCTAGACAGTGGAGCAACGGAGTGTTTCATCAACCCCCGAGCAGTAAAAGAGCTCGGGATAAAACCCAGGAAACTCACATCCCCCAGAACAGTTCGCAACGTGGATGGGACCCCTAACAAAGCAGGGAAAATCTGCGAAGCGGTCGACCTCATCGTCGACCACTACGGGATCAAAGCGACGCACCCATTCTTCGTCGCGGATCTAGGTCCTGATGACTTCATTTTCGGCTACCCTTTCTTGGAAGCCAATGAACCCCAGGTTAACTGGGGAGAAGCACATGTCAATGGGTCCACCACCGCATCCACGCTAGACGCAGATCGATGCCATATCCTGCCTAAGGCAGGAAAGAAAAAGAAACGAAGTGTCCCACTCTGGGTACGTTCCCTGGATGGATGGACGCCAGGCGATGAGGTGTGGCAACAGATCGCAGTACGAAGGACCACGGTGGCCCAACAACTAGCTGCGGAAGCGGTTAAAGACCGGCAGGAAAAACCCTGGCAAGAATTAGTACCGCCAGAGTACCACCGCTACGCAACCGTTTTCAACGAGCAGGATTCCGAGAAATTCCCCGATCGCCGCCCTTGGGACCACGCCATCGACCTTAAACCCGACGCACCAGCGTCCATTAATTGTCGGGTATACCCCCTGTCACCCGCAGAACGAGAAGAACAGAAGAAGTTCCTGGCCACTAACTTAAGGTTAAAACGCATCCGACGATCCAAATCCCCCTACGCCAGTGGCTTCTTTTTCATCAAGAAAAAGGACGGGAAACTTCGCCCTGTCCAGGACTACAGACGACTGAATGCCTGGACCATACCCAACAAATACCCACTACCCCTCATCTCCGACCTCATCCATCAGATCTCCGATAAGGAGTGGTTCACCAAATTCGACGTGCGATGGGGCTACAACAACGTCCACATCAAGGAAGGGGATGAGTGGAAGGGCGCGTTCAAAACCAGCGACGGCCTGTTCGAGCCCACGGTGATGTTTTTCGGCATGACGAACTCCCCAGCCACATTCCAGACCATGGTGGATGACGACTTCAAGGATTTGAAAGCCAAACAGACAGGATCGGTCTACATGGACGACTTTGTCATCCACACGAAGGGCACCTTGGAAAAACACAAAGACGCTGTCCACGAGTGGCTGGAGCGGATAGAGAAACTTGGACTGTTCCTCAAACCCGAGAAGTGTCTATTCCACCAACGGGAGATAGAATACCTGGGCATGATAGTCGGTAATGGCCAAGTCCGAATGGACCCAGTCAAAATCCAGGGGATCACCCAATGGCCCACTCCGTCGAATGTCCGAGACGTGCGCAGTTTCCTAGGATTCTGCAACTTCTACCGCGCCTTCATCTCGGATTTCTCCAACATCGCCCGACCACTCAACGACCTTACCTGCAAGAACCGACAGTGGGAGTGGTCAGATGAATGTCAGAGCGCCTTCCAACAGCTCAAAGAGGTCTGCTCGTCAGAACCAGTCCTGAAAACACCCGACTGGAATCGTCCCTTCATCATGCACACCGACGCGTCTGGATACGCGCTCGGGGTTGTCATCGCCCAGGAATACGATGATGGAGTCCACCCAGTGGCTTTCCACTCCAGAAGCCTCCTCCCGGCAGAGAAAAACTACGACGTTCACGATAGGGAACTCGCAGGGGTCGTCTTTGGATTTAAATGTGGCCGACCCCTCTTTCTTGGTGCAAAGCACCCCATCCGGGTCCTCACGGACCACAAAAACCTTCAGTACTTCCGAGAACCCCAAAAAGTGTCTGGACGGCAGGCGCGTTGGATTGAGTTCCTTCAAGACTTCGACTACACCCTCGAACACATCGCCGGTACGACCAACACAGTGGCCGACCTCCTCTCCCAAAGGAAAGACCTTAACAAGGGGGTGGATTCTGACCTTCCTCGGACGCTGTTACCAGATCACCTCTTCGCCCGCAAAATTTTCCTCCCAGACGACCCTGAACAACGCCGCTCGATCCTCCAAACCATTCACGATTCCCCGGCCGGAGGACACCCAGGCATCACGAATACCTGGGAACTGGTACGAGAACACTATGAAGGACCCAGACTACGCAGCTTCGTGGAAAACTACATCAAGGGGTGCGCACGCTGCCAGGAGTCGAAAACTAACGTACACCGATCGAAAGCCCCTTTGCAACGTTTTGATGCACATGTCGAAGACGGCCCCTTCCAATACGTATCGATGGACCTGATCACAGACCTCCCCAAATCGCAAGGTTTCGACTCCGTGCTCACGATCGTAGATCAGGGATGCTCGAAAGCAGCTAAATTCATCCCATGTCACAAGACAATCGACGGACCAGGGGTCGCCAACGAGTATCTGAAACACCTCGTACCCTGGTTCGGACTCCCCAAAAGAATCATCTCTGATCGAGATCCCCGATTCACATCAACGTTCGCGAAAGAAATGTGCAAGGCCCTAGGAATCCAACAAAATCTCTCGACGGCCTTCCACCCAAGGACCGATGGACAGACGGAACGCATGAACGCCTGGCTAGAGCAATATCTTCGCCCTTGGACGGCAAGTAAACCTGCCAGCTGGAGCCAACTCCTTCCCGTCGCAGAGTTCGCCCACAACTCGTGGAGACATGATGCGACAAGGCGATCCCCCCACGAACTCCTCCTCGGGACGAAGCCTCAGGTGATCCTCAAGCACCTCGAGGCGAACGCACCGGCAGCAGAAACGCGCCTAAAAGCGCTGGAGGAAACGAGGCAAACGGCGCAACAGCTCCTGACCCACATCCAGAACCGCCGAGATGACCGAAAGATAACGGAAATGAAAGAAGGAGACCAAGTCTGGCTGGAAGGACGTAACCTTTCAATCACGGGAAACAAGAAACTCGCCCCTAAGCGCTACGGACCGTTCCCTATCATCCAGAAGATCGGACCGGTAGCCTACAAACTGCGCCTTCCGGAAACGATGAAGATCCACAACGTCTTCCATGTAGACCTCCTCCTGCCATATAAGGAGACGGAGGCATATGGCACGCCCTTCACACGCCCTCCACCGATCATCGATAACAAGGAAGAGTACGAAATCGAGGCGATTCTAGACTCCAGGAGGAAAGGGCGAGGACGACAGCTCCAATACCTCGTGCATTGGAAGGGATATCCACACTCCGACGACTCCTGGATCGATCACAAGGACTTGCACGCCCCCGAGCTTCTCGCAGAATTTCTCACATCCACCTCCGCTCCGGCTGGACGAGCAATCGCATAAATACGACCCTCTAACTCCCATCTCTTTCCTTCATCCGCCTCTCAGTCGATCTCTACTCTGCTTTACCTCCTCCATCGAACCAACATGTCTAGCACCTCGTCCACACCCTACCAAGTTCGTTCCCCCTCACCCTCTCCGCTCCTGGCACTCGCCACCTTCTACCAAGCCCAAGTCACCGCCCTTACGCCGACCAACCGACACAACATCGCTTGGGCCATGGCCCATGGAGCCGTCGTCGCGCATTGGGCAAACCTCACCGGGGACAACGTCTCCAACGCAATCCGAAACCTCCGCAGCACCCCGTCCATCGCCATCCCGCTCCTCCTGGGGGATGTATCTCCCCCCGTCAACGAAATCCTGACAGCCACCACACCGCAGCTTGAGTACCCCCCGACCGACGACGAGGAAGATGAAGCCGAAGTCGAGTCGGCCATCTCCACGCCCCCTCTTCCCGTTCCTCCCCCTCTCACAGTCATCACCAACACCGTCAACTACGCTGGGCCAAACGCCGAGCCCATAACTCCCATCGATCCCCCGCCGCGGTGGCCACTCTCTCCACCTCCCTTCCTCGCTAACGGACCCATAGACGCTACACCCCGTTACCGACTCCACGCTGTCTCCCCTACGCTGTCCGAGACGTACGAGGGCATTGGAAACGCCCTCCTGGCTGCGGAAGCCGACGCGATGGAGGCGTTCCAAACCCGCGAAGAAGAGGAGCGAGCGCGGTGTTGAGCGCATCAGTGCACAACACATGATACTTTCCATTTAAGGGAGTATCACACCAAGAATGGAGACGTTATGTAGAATACCTATGTAGTCACAAGGATATTCTTTATGGTAGTATGCGCGTTATGTCACGCCCTCTCCATGTATATAAACCCCAGAGCTTTCGCTCTGAATATGCAGTCGTTCTCCCCAGAACACTTGTAGCTAGCAAAGTACCTAAGTCACCTGGTGAGCCTTTCACTGCGCATCCTATGCTGCACGTCAGGTTATGGGCCCTGGATGCCCTCACCTTTCTATCTGCGCCTTCATGGCTGCGTTGAAAGTGTGAAAAGGATATGCAGAGGGGAAACCCTCTTCTTGTTGTCGCTTTGCGAACCAAGGACCTCTGGTATAGACAGGAGACAGTTATGCTGATAACTCCGTATGCTATTGCCACTAAGAAGGTGCATAATACATGTCTGAGCCGCTACTCTGGCTCGCTATAGACATAATCCAGGTGCATACCTGTTTTGGTCCGTGAAAATATAAGCGGAACAAAAGAGGATATGTGGACCATTGTCCTGGAAGCGCATTTCATTCTGGTTTCATTCGCCACTTCTGTGTGCTGATAAAGTTCATTCCAGAATTTACGCCACCCCAAACAAGAACAATGGCCTCTACTTCAAACCCACTTAAGCAGAATCAACTGATCGTTCCGAAATTTAAGGGCACTGATTATAAGGACTGGGCTTATGGAATGCAAGCGGCGCTCGAAGCAGTTGATCTTTGGCTGATTTCTGGAGCACCAGCGGCGATCCATGTTGTGCGCCCTGTGCCTGTAGACCCCAATGCCCCTACTGCGCAAGAAACAACCTCTATGCAGCAATGGGACACTGCAGATGGACGTGCGGTTGGCTATCTCAAGTCCTATGCTGAGCGCACTGTGATGCAAAAGGTGCTGCAGTCAATTGCGCCCGCTCCAGTGACCAGTAGATTAATCTGGAACGAGCTCAAAGACATCTATAACACCGTCTCCCCTGCCAAAGTCTTTTCTATCTTCAGGCAGACAAGGGACTGGCGTCTTGATGGCTCGAAGCATCCTATGCCTCAATTGGATGCTCTAGATTACCTCTACCAGCAGCTTGAGTCCAACACGGTCATTGTCCCTGGTTTTCTCCAGGCAATGACACTCCTTTCGGCAATACCAGTGCAATGGGAACCCTTTGTAGCCCCCAGATTGCTGCAGGTTGGTACTGTCACCGCTGTGACATACACAGATGCCAAAACAGTCGTCCTATCTCATTGGGATAACCTACAAGCTCAACGGGCGAATAAACACCCAAAAGCGCAGGTACAGAAGATTTCTAATGTTCCAAGAAAGGGTAAAACACCTTCCTTTCAGGAACAGACAGCGCCTTCTCATGGCAGCTCGTCTTCTGGCCAAAAGAAGAAAGGAAAGCGCGGTACAAGGGGCAAAGGAAAGGGGAAAGGAAAGGCGACTTGGGGTAAGGTGCATCTTGTTAGCACCGCCTCTCACGTTCCAAGTACCTCCCACTCCATTGCCACCATCACGCCACAGGGGCTCCAGCAGCGCATTGCTGTGGAAGACCCTGAGACCTCCTTCGGGAATGGTCCCTTTTCCTCCTTTAACCAGGCAATTACACTCGCACAGCACATCGGAGATCGCCCCTCCGCCCGCACCATCCAAGCACTCGAAGAAGACATCATCCGGAGTGTCCCTACCCCAGAAGGCAGCCCCCCTCCTGAGTCCGATGACTCAAGGGACTCCTTTGGCTACACAGCAGCCGAAAGAGAGGCCATTTCGCTGTGCTTCCTTCCTAGGAGGAACTCGGAGCCAGTCTTCTTAGGACCAGGCCGCAACATCCCACATATGCCTGTGGATGAAGCGGAGCTTACCTCAGAAATGATGGAGAATGATCGGGGCAATACACCTGCCTCTGATTGCGTCTCTCTCTGGGGAAGTAACCTGGATCCTAACGATTACGGAGCTTCCGGATGGAATGAGCTCTATCAGGATGACGATGGGTATGATCCATCAGACTCTCTAAGTCACACAGCCACTGATTCTACCATAGAATGTGCATGGATGACGCCTGAACCACGTCTTATTGCTGCTTTGGGAGAATCGGACAGAGCGCTCCTTAATAAGGTAGCTTGCCCCTGTAAACGTATGGCTAAGTGTACTTGTAGTCCGTTGTCACTCAATTGGATGCTTGATTCCAGTGCCACAGTCCATATCACGCCCGTTCAGAGCGATTTCATTGATTTTCAATACTTCTCCTCACCAGAGAAGGTTTGGACCGCATCTGGATATGATAATAGTCTCCAGATACTTGGTCAAGGGACTGTGCTCATTCAGCATGTCTTTACAGACAAGGGAATCATGCGCAAAGAATTGCTGCGGATTCAGGGCGTTCTCTATTGCCCTGGTTTGATTGCTCGGATCTTATCCCTTGGTCCCTTACTCAAAGGAGGGTTGTGCGTCTATGGGGACGCTGCAGGACTCACCCTCTACATTGAAGGGAAACCTAATATCCCCTTCATGCGTTGTGAGCCTCGTCGCGAAGGCAAGTCTCTGTACTGGCTTAAAGCCAAGAAACGAGACACTCGGGGTCTCTATACAGTCTTCAAAGAAGACTATTCCCTAATGCATCGACGCCTGGGGCACCCATCTAAGACAGTGCTTCACCATGCAAGGGATAGCACCGCTGGATTCCCATCCATTAAGTTTCCTAGTTCCAATCCTGTTTGCCCAGGATGCGCACTTGGGAAGATGACCAATGCGTCCTTCCCTCCGTCCAAATCACGCGCAAAAGAACCCCTCTTTAAGATCCACTCCGATATTAAATCATTCCCAATTGAGTCCTATCATCGCCACAAGTACTTCATCAGCTTTGTGGATGATAATTTGTCATTTGCATGGATTGTGTTATTGCGCGCGAAGTCCTCTGCGATTATTGCGCTGCAACACTTCCTAGCAATGATAGAGACTCAGTTCGGAGTGAAAATAAAAGAATGGATGTCCGATGCAGGGGGAGAGTACAAAAGCGATGCATTCCTCGCTGTACTCTGGAACAAAGGAATTAAAGTGTTACAGTCTGCGCCGCACACCCCCCAACAAAATGGCCGCACTGAACGCTTTAATAGAACCATTATGGACAAGGCAGAAGCAATGCAGCATGAGGCTTGCTTGCCTGACAAATGGTGGGAGTTCGCTGTAGAACACACAGTACACCTCTATAACCATACTCCAATGGAGCGCCTTAATTGGCACACTCCATTTGAGAGGATGTACACGAAGATTCCAGACATCTCACATCTGAGAGTCTTCGGATGCGGTGCGTATGCATTTGTACCTCCGGATGTGCACAAGGATAAGCTTGCACCCAAGAGTGAACTTATGATCTACCTTGGTGTCGCAGAAGGCCTTAAATCACATCGCTTTATGCGAAGTAATAGCCGTTTATTCTTCGCTGCACAAGCCCTCTTTGATGAGGAGCTATTTCCGAAGTGCAAAACCCAAAAACCTCGGGATACCACCCGAATTTACAAGCCAGTACTAGAGCAGCCTCCTCATGACCGAGATGAGGATGCGCCACTTCCATTTCCACCACCTTTTTCAAGGGACGTGATGCGGCAGGACAATAACCCTCCAGTCCTACCTGCACCTTCACTACCTCCTACGCGAAGAAGACCACGTACTCCGCGCCCACCTACTCCTCCAGTACCATCGAGAGGTGTCCCTCCTCCTCCCAGGGAGAGTATGCAGCCTGGTTCCGCAATGGACACTCCACCCAGGCAGGCATGGCCGTGCAGAAAAGTGAGACAACAGTCTTGGTCTCCTTCAGCAGGTTCTTTTACCAGAAGACCACCTCAACCGCCACCGCAGCAATCTAGACAGCCGCCCTCTCCTAGTCCGGCTCCTAGAAGAAGTGAGCGATTGAGAAAGATTCCTACTCGTCCAGGGAATGTGTATGGGGAAAGCAGACACCCCACAGACATTGAGAGAGACACTAGTCGCACCAAAAAGTGGAAAGAGCTGACAGAATCAGAACCTCCATCGGATAATGAAGGAGAATCTGAGGAAGAGTCAGAAGAGGAATCTCCTCGCTCTCCCCACTCATCACACCCTCCAAAAGAGGAAGAAGCGTCTTCGAGCAATGGAGAAAGCTCAGATGACAGTGATGATGCTAGCAATGGTGACGAGTCCTCGGACGAAGTGGAGAAATCTTTATCTTCCCTAGCGAAGAAAGGGGGAGTAAAGAATCTGAGTGTGCTGCTAGCCAATGCAGTTCCACCCAGCTCAGAAGTCCCAGACACTCGGAAAATCCGAGAATGGTCCTTTAAGGACATCATGCGCATGTCTGAAGCGCAGAAAAAGGAATGGCTAGATGCTTGCAGACAGGAGCTTGACTCACTCCGTGCGCGCAAGGTCTATGACTTGGTGGATTCTCCGCCAGGGAGAAAAATCATCCGTAACAGATGGGTCTTTGATCAAAAGACCGATGGACGGAAATGAGCCAGACTAGTCGCCAAAGGCTTCTCACAGGTTGAAGGCATTGACTATGAGGACATCTTCTCACCCGTCGTTCGATATGAGACGGTGCACATCATGTTTGCTCTTGCTGCATTGAGCAAATGGCACATGAGAAGCGTAGATGTCAAAACTGCCTTTCTCTATGGCGAGCTAGATGAGGAGCTCTACATGGAACAACCTGAGGGCTTTAAAGTGAAAGGCCAAGAGCGCAAAGTCTTCCGTCTAAAAAAGGCTCTCTATGGACTTAAACAAGCAGCTCTACAATGGTGGAGAGCGCTGGATAAATCCATGAGTAAGCTAGGCTTCAGACGTCTCAAGTCTGACTCAGGAATATTTGTCCTTAGTGGACAACATGGCCCAAGTGTCATCGCAATAGTCTATGTCGATGATGCTATCTTCATGGGACCAAGTATCCGTCAAGTAGACCTGATGAAAGCCATGTTTATGGACATCTGGGAATGTCGAGATTTAGGAGAGACAAAGGAGTTTCTTCGCATGAATATCCATCGCCAAGGAAGTACCATAATCCTTGAGCAGAAGGAATATCTGCGGAAAGTTTTGGAGCGCTTTAATATGAACAATGCGAAGAGCGCACCTACTCCGTTGCCTATGGGATACATCCCATCTTCTAATCCAAATCCTGTTGATGAGCAGCTTCGAACGCGCTACCAACAAGTGATTGGATCCCTATTATATCTTATGTTAGGGACTTGCCCAGATATCGCCTTTGCAGTGACCAAGATGTCACAATTTGCAGCCAATCCCAGTGAAGAGCACTATCAAAAGGCTCTTTACATTTGTCGCTACCTTGTAGGTACTGCGGACTACAGTCTAATCTATGGCAAAGACAATTCCGGTCTTATTGCCTATGCAGATGCGGACTGGGGATCTGATCCGCACACTAGGCAGTCCAACACTGGCTACCTGGTTCTGTTAGGAGGTGCCGCTGTCTCCTGGAATAGTAGAGCGCAAAAAACACGTGCACTCTCGTCCACTGAAGCAGAGTATATGTCGTTGTCTGATGCTTGCAGACAACTGGTGTGGATTCATTCTCTTCACAGAGAATTGCGTCTATATATTCGCTCCATACCACTCTGCGGAGACAATCAGGGGTCTATCTTTATAGCCTCTAATGCGGTACAAGAAAAGCGGACAAAACACATTGATATCCGCTACCACTACATTAGGGAAGTAGTGGAGTCAGGCAAAGTAAAGCTTTACTTTGTCCAGACAGACCAGAACCTGGCGGACATGTTTACTAAGAACCTCAGTAGGGACAAGTTCTTATATTGTAGGAGTACATTAGGGATTACCTTTGATAGAGGCGCATAAGAAATTGCACAAGGGGCTCTTCTATTTCAATGTCCCAGTCCATTAGGACGATCGGAGTAGTACAGGCTATACTCTAACTACTCTGCTCCTCCTAATGGACGGTGACCGTGAAGGAGAAGAGATCCTTTATAGGATCTTTTACCCTTTATGCACCACTTCCATAAAACATGCTGCTGAAAGACCTCTTTCACGGTTCTTTCAACTACATGTCTTATAGGAAGAGGGACATGGAGCGTAAGGCGTGAGCTTTCTCTCAGTCTTGTCGTGCATTGCATAACGGGGGTGAGTGTGCTGGAATCATTAAATACTCAGTACACTGACCACCGTTATGTGCAGCGGCGACGAAGCTGGAAGAAACACAGACCTTAGTGAAAGCGCAATAAAGTGGTCTAACTCATAAGAAAGAGAAGGGTAGAAGAAGTCACTTCCACCCATCCCTTTCTCATGAGAGCGATAGTATACCTTTAATAAGACGGTGGGAGAATACTGGGTACTGTATTCCCCTAACATCTTGTTAAAAATTCCTATCTGCGCACTTCAAAATAATGCGGTACTATTGTCCTCTTCTCAAAGTCAAATAAGGAAATCTGGAGCAATGATATCACCATTGCTCCGGACATCCTTATTGACCTCAGGGAAGGGTGTCGCGAACTTACTACTTTCTATGAAAAGCAGTGGGGAGCGACGGAGTACTTGAGTTGGAGGTGACTGTACCAGAGGATGAGGAGCGAGAAAGATAGGCAGAGAGTGATGAGGTGCAACAGGTGAATCTGGAGGGAAGGCTCCAGAGTGGACAGTGGGGGGTAGACAAGAGAATAGTCCGGGGACTATTCGCTACAATTCATAGGTCTTA
>QFFA01002405.1:0-12109 GCA_003316565.1 Russula foetens | reverse complement strand
CTGGTGAATACTTCTTCGCTGTCGAGGATGGCCAGGCTACCATAGTAAGTATCCTCTACTTGGGCACCTCTACCCCTAACGACTTCATTTAGTTACGAGCTGCCATGGATGCTGTGCGAATAGAAGATGGAAGACAAGTCATGCTAAAGAGGGTCCTTCCTGAAGAGGACCCTTATGAATTATCGATCACAGAGCTATTCTCCTCGCCAGGACTCAGAGGGGACCCCAAGAATCACTGTGTTCCGTTGCTCGAACTCATTGACTTATCCCAAACCAACCCTGACGGAAGGAGGTTGGTGGTGATGCCAATACTACGTCCTTTCGAAGACTCTCGTTTTCAGACGTATGGGGAATTCGTTGCATTCTTCATGCAGATCAGCGAGGTTGGATCGACTATCATCATCGAACAGAATTTGCAGATGTCATCTGACAAGTTTTGATCAGGGCCTCAGGTTCATGCATGAAAAGAGAGTAGCGCACCGGTAAGGATGTATCTCTATCGAAGGGAGCTCCCATCCGGAACCTTTTTGCAGGGATTGCCCAGTGAACAACATCATGTTCGATCCGTCCGGGATGTACCCCGTCGGAAGCGATCGGAGCTTAAATTTCAAGGGAAAAGCCAGGCGCTGGCGCTATACGTCAGTATCCCTCACGGGATGTGTTGGATGAACCACTACGTGGTGGGGATAAGTCTGCACCCGAACATGGGCGCGGAGGGCGATGCAACCCATTTCATACGGACATTTACTGCCTTGGGAATCTCGTTCGCGAGTATTTTTTGAAGGTTAGGCCGACCGACTTGACTTTAGCTTTTCTCGACGCTAACGAGTCAATATTGTAGGAGTACGAGGGCTTCGGGTTCGTGAAGAAGCTGGTTGAGGCAATGACGGACGATAATCCCGAAAAGCGTCCGACGATCGAGGAAGTCGTCGAGAAATTCGGCCGTATCCGCGGTTCGTTAAGTGCAATCAAGCTTCGCTCCCCTATTACACGAAAAAATGGCCACATTTCATTAACCATGTTCCGGCATGAGCCCATGTAGAGCCCATGTAGCATACATTGTCATAGTAGTTGGTAGAACCTATAGAAAACTAGCACGGGTTCCCTCAGTTCAGGATCATGGAAGGAACTGAGGGTATGAATAATTTGTCATGATTTGTGGGGTGTACGCACATCTGGTGGTTTACGCACACGTCGACTTAGCTGTGATCCACTTAGTAATCACTCTTGCTTCTTACACCCACTTCACATATCCTTTAACCAACTAGAAGATGGATGTCAATCACCATTTTACCATAGCATGACAATTTGTATGGACATTGTAACGCGGACGTGTAGTCCACGGGTGAGTTCTATAAAGGGGAGTAGAATGGAAATAAAACCAACGACATGTTCCGGAAGATCCGAGAATGCGCGGTGGAGTGATATATAAGGTGTTCGCGACGACGGACGACCGAAAGTCGACCGAGGTTACGAGCTCGTCGGCGAACGCCGTTCGAAAACGAATGGGTAACGAGTCGCTCCACGAGAGCGAGAATATAGAGGCGGAAAACGGAACATAAGTCGTTCGGCGAGGCGCGAAGAGAGACGGGTTCAACGGAAGACGTACGGGCCACACGCCGGCGGCACGCTGAATCGGCGAGTCGGTCGCGGTTCGAGAGAGTGCGAGAGCTAACACGGGATGCACGCAGGTGAAAGATCAGAGAGAGGGGGCCACAGTTCCCTGCCTTTCGGTGAAAGCGGGCGAGGGTATTTATACGATGGAGCGAGTCGGGAGGTACAAGTTACGCCGCTGTCTAGGAGGGGACAAAGGAGTTCAACGAATGGGAAATCTTGCCAGCGACAGACAAACGCAGCGTTGTAAGGAAGGGGAATCCGGTGTCCATAGAGAGAAAATATGGTAGTTGACGCGCGACAGTGGGCGCAGGGTCGAAAGCGAGGCAGTGTCATTCGGTGTCCGATGGCTAAGCAAGGGGGGGTCAAAGAGTGAACGAGAGGCAAAAAGACATACGAAAATGGTTGAAAACATCCTATAAGCAGTAACATGCGTGTCCTACAAACGAGGTCCAAGGGAGAGCTTCGACCAGCAAGGTGTCTTGCTCGCTGTGCGAGACGTTGATTTGACAGTTGTCGAGTCGGAAGCGGCACGCATTCGTGGGGTCGGCCGACGAAGGGTGAGCGATCCGAATGGCGTCGGTAGGAGGGTTTGAGGCACGACGAAGGAGAACTTGAGAGGGACAATGAGGGGAAGGAGCGACGGGAAACGGTCGATCGATAGCGAGGCATGTGGCTGTTGGCCGCGGCGGTGCGGTGCGCAGCAGGTATCACATGGCAGGTATCACATGATTTCGGACGGATTTAGAGCGTAGTTTGACGTCTTGTTGCGCTCCGGCAGTATCGGTCCGGTATCCACCGCCACTGGCAATAATGGTATCACTTTGTTGAACGCGTCAACGCGCCGGTGAGATGGTTGAAGCACATATACGTCCGTGACTCAACATGAACTTTTGCTCACGAGTCATTACTGACACATCATATGCTCAAATCAGTCTGTTGCCACTCGCGAAACTAGACTAGCAGCTATTTTCTTGTACCTGGTTTTCTGTGCACTTAGACTGATAATGGAAGTCAAAACACGGAAACACTGATAAACATCACCGTAGTGGAATCACAAGGTGCAACACTGGTGCTGTATGTTCTTCATCGCTAGTAGATTCATTCTTCGAACACGCAGGTATGTGTCGGATCAACCACATGTCATACGCACGTCCGCCGGCACTAAAACACACACCCCACCCCTTTACGAACGTGATGTGCTCGCCATCGTTGGAATAAGCGTTTTCTACCGGCGATTCCACCTGGAACGTTCGTCCAGAATTGACCCCGATCATTATGCATGGCCATAGGCGTCATCTTCTCACCATCACTTCCACTCCACCTAAGTCCCCTGTCATAGGGGTTGCGTGCTAGGTACATGCTACGATGGGACCTGGGGTAGTAGGAGGACGTGGCGCTATTGAACAAGCTCGAGTAGATCCGCAGTACCTTATGTCGCAAATTGGGTTGGCGTTACAATCCCCGATAGCCGATGCCAGACTTGGGGCGGAGGGCCGAGGCGAGAGGCTTACCTTTGACAGGCCCTCACAAGGTCCTCGCTATAAACTGAAAGGTCGAAAGATAATTACGCAAGAACAATCGCACGGATACCGGACGGTATCTGGATACACAACCACGTGTACATCGATCGGGAAGGCTGTGTTCAGAAGCTCCGTGCGCTGTGTGCAGTCGTTACTAGTGGCCTACGCCCCGTATGTCAGTCTACTAGGGCAGGGTACTGAGGGTCTCCTGAGGATATCACCGTGACAGGGGTAGAAAGGTCATAGGTGATGATGGGCACGACTGCTGAGCAGAACTTGAAACCTACTACTATATGATCGTGAACCCGGAAAATTCAGTAGAGTGTGTTATGGTATGGTGTCCCAGGTGGAATTGCCGGTAGAATACGCTTATTCTAACACTCAATGGCGAGCGCACCCCATTCGTAATGGGGTGGGGGTGTGTTTTGGTACCGGGGGACATGCGTGTGACATGAGGTTGATCCGACACATGCCTGCGTGTTCGAAGAATGAATCTACTAGCAGTCATGATGAAGAACATACGGCACCAGTGCTGCACGTTGCAATTCCACTATGGTGATGCTACTAGTATCAGCGTTGCCGTGGTTGAGTGGACGGAAAACCGGGGTACAAGAAAACATTTGCTTGTTTCGCGAGCGGTGACCGACTAATTAGAGTATATGAGGTGCCAGTGAGTAAAGTTCACGTTCAAGTTGAGTCACGGATGTGTTTGATACTAGTACTATTGTTGCAGTTGTAAACTTGTAGTGGTTAGATGTCCGACTCGGAGTCCTGTCAACCGTCAAGGACATATTTCATTCTCCGCCAGTAGGAACTCAGCTCACTGTCGGGTCAATAGTAATAAATTCGGTCAACTACGCTATGTAATACAGCTCAGGTAACTACTAACGAGTCCTGAGCCTGAGGCCTGATTCTATGATATACATGACTGGCGTCGTTGACTACAGTAGGGAAGGAGATGTAAATAAAGGCAAATAAATTCCGTAAGGAAGGCATCGTTCGTTTGGGGCACGAGTGCGGGCATGTCAGCTCGGACGGTCAACACCGGGAAGCATGGAGCATGGACTCCAAGCAATTTTGACCAGTATCTGGGACGACATTGCAAACACGAGTCTGAAAGCGTGGGAAGGCCAGGTGGGCGGTCGGCAGTGTGTTGCCTCGTGTTCGCTGACAAGTTTTCGCTTCCCAGTTTTTATTCTGTGACTGTGATCGGATTAGGTTTAGATTTACCAGCGACCGATTTCCCTTATGAACCTCTGTTGGCGCTATAGGCCATGAACGTTGCCCCATCATTCGAGCGAGCTCATCCTCTGTCACGGGTCACGGTTGAGTCTGTTAACATTATCAACAACTCCATTTCAAAATCGCCTTTTCCTTATCTTCGATGTCTCCACCTCACACCACTGGCAATACCAATGCCTACAGCGAACCGCCTAACAGAGAAGCAGAGACCCTCGTCATGACGGAGAAATGGTGGCGAGACCGCTACGTTGAGATCGCAAGTCATGGCTACGAGCTTCGTCCTCGATACCGTCCTCGCTGGCAACCCTCTTGGCTCGAGTCAGGAAAAGGTTTCTATGTAATGGAAGATGGTCAACCAACAATAGTACGCATCGTTTTGTTTATATTTTGTTCCCCAGCTCACAGCAACAGTTGAGGGCAGCAATGGATGCAACCCGCGTGCGAGATGACCTCCAGGTCATGTTCAAGAAAGTTCTCCCTGAAGAGGGACCTCACGAACTGAGTATCAACCAACGGTTTTCGTCTCCGGAGCTGGCAACGATGCCAAATAATCATTGCGTGCCTCTCTTGGAGGTTATCGAACTTCAGCGTCCGGACCCGCAGAAGTTGATGGTGTTCCCTCTCCTGCGCCCTTTCAATCAACCCAGGATCCAAACATTTGGGGAATTCGTCGACTTTTTCACTCAGATATGTGAGGTACGGTAGATTTCCTCTTATATCACTGTCATCCGTTGATTGGTCACATTACTGACATAGGGCATCCAATTTATGCATGAGCGAAATGTTGCCCATCGGTACATAATAGCCCCAAATTTAAGTAAGCTTCGTGTCTGAATGGTCTTTCAGTGATTGCACGGCCAACAACATCATGCTCAGCGCGGCTAGAATGTATCCGAATGGGTTCCATCCTGTCAAGCTTGATCGCAATAGGAATTTAAAGGGCGCTGCGAAAGCTTACACCAGGACTCAGCGCCCTCCTGTTTACTACCTCATCGACTTTGGTTTATCCCGGCAGTACACCTCTCGGAATGTTACAGATGAGCCTTTACGCGGCGGAGACAAGACTGCACCAGAGCACCAATCAAAAAGGCGCTGTAACCCGTTTCCAACCGACATATATTACATCGGAAACCTTGTTCAACACGAGTTCATTGAAGTACGTCCCAGCTTTTGAGTTAGGTATACACGCAATTTAGCTCATCTTTCCCATAAGAAATGTTATGGCTTTGAATTCATAGAAGACTTGATCGACTTAATGACGTTCGAAGATCCGGTCAGGCGTCCTCAAATCGAAGAGGTACTCCTGGTATTCATCAAAATTCGAGAGTCTCTGAGCAAGAGCAAGCTACGCTCTCCCATAGTGTCGAGACAATCTTTCAAGATTTTGGGGCTCATTCAACTGGCAAGACAATCCAAACGCACTGTTCAATACATAATGTCCGGCCGCCCCTCGATTCCAGATCGGCATGTCCAATATGGTACAGCCTAGCTGTACCATCAGGAAGTAATTGTCGCTATATTTCCTTTACTAATTGAAATCTCGTCTATTTACACTGGCTCAAATACTCATATATTTTTATATCGTTTGCCTTCGTCTTTATCAAACAGGTACTGGCACTTGTGGTCTTACAGCTTAATCGACTGTATTGCTTCCAATCAATAGACACGAGTTGAGGCGTTGCATGTTTCTCGTAAAGAATGGGCGAGTCGGCGACGGCGTGGCATTATTTTTCTTGAGTTCTCGTAAGGCAAGGGGCCTTTTCCTTGTCAGTCTTTCGAACTCATTTAAGGAGCTTCAGATTGGCCCTCACTCGTCAGTCTGAACATCTCATCCGTTATTCCTTTGACAGCCCATTATCCTACACACATCACATTGTCCCCCGGCGCCCCCACAGCACAAAAGGGTCACCACCGCACTGATGCTCGCCCTAAATGCATGGTGGCCTAAGAAACTGGTAGGACGAGGCGACCAACAAATTTTGACAGCCATTCGTTTGCTTGAAGCTTATGGGGCCGAATTGAGCCAGTCATGGCGCAATCAAGCCTGGATTAGTAGGTAGGCCTTACAACCCTGATGCCGCGGCATTGTCCTAAATGGGGGTTCTGGTGCAAACGACGTCAGACGTACTGTGAACAACAAATACCTCCTAGGACAAATAAAGCCGGCAAGGTTGTAGCTAAGAAGGCCGCCGATGCGCTCGATTCGATCCAGGTTGGTTATGCAGCAAGTCCTCAGCTTGAGACTGGAAATGATATCGTCTGTTGGGCCGCGATGTCGGCTCTTCAGGCCGTATCTATTAACACCAACACCGTTAAAAGACCGACATGTTTGTGATGTCCGAAGACTGACTCTGCCGAGCGAGTTGTGGAGGCGCACACACTCGAGGTGTATTGACGGTGTGCCCGAGCTGAGCCCGCGCGTTGGGGCTCGATATCGGGCCCGCCTCTGCGCGTCGCCTTGGTCGGATGGAGAAATCTTGGGTACTGCGTGCCCACGGCCTTTGGACTGATTTAGGTTTCTGTCGCGTCGAGCGCCTTAAAACCTATGTTTACGATTAGACTTCAGTACCTTTCCATTTAGATTAGGCTGCATGATGCCTTCAACCGAGTCGCTCAAAGGTTAGAGAAAACTACCAGAGCGAGTACAGGGGACGAAGCTCGAAAGCCCAACCATGGGTACAGTCAGTAGAAGACGCAGCGGTTAGAGGAGGAGACTGCGCTGCGCTGCACAATCGATAATCGTTGAGATGACCGACAATTTGACCTCCAGGAAACGCCAACAGAAAATCGTAGTGTAGTTTGACAAACCTGGCGGTGTTACCTCTGACGCAAAGAAATTGCTTGAATATGGCATCATGTGCGCTATTGACATTATCATGAGTTGGGACCCAGAGAGCGACCGTGCGGTTAACGGGTTAAACTTAGGACAATAATATGATATACCACGACCACGCACTGACACGGCACCCTGTCTGCTAATACCAGAGGATCACGGTAAGGAAGGAGAAGCCACGGCTACAATCTTCGAGCTAGCAGCGTCTGCGGGGGGGTTGCGAGCCTGAGTGAGATTCATCACAAGACACAGCCTTGGTAGAGGTATCCGGCCATTGCTAATCTCGCCTGAAAGACAGTTAAAGTACGTCTCTACGAATGATTTCCAATGCTTGAGTGATATTTGAACTCAACTCTGATAGCCTAAGGGTCTCGTATGCTTTTGAATGCAGTCAGCACTGTCAGCTGAGAATCGCCTAGATGATAAAAGTGGTTGAAGGGTGAATGAGTGAAGGCGTGTTGATGACGTAATGAAAATGTGTAATGGGCGTGTTCTCATCGGCATCGGGATTCGACTTTTTTGTTAGAATTGCCAGTGCTTCACTTCGATTTCCGTCCATAGACAGCTCTCAAAATTCATCGCTTTTGGTCCGCTCTCGTCGAAATGGCTTCTTCCGAGCCGTCAGCGACCGCGTCGCATAGCAACGGCCCAACCTTTTCCCTAGAAAACATCCTCGGAAATGACCACGACAAGTTGGAACACCCAGATGTCAGACCAGAGGGTTGGGACGAGGAGGACACAGAGCGAGAGGTTGCACACGGGTACTGCGTCGAGTGCGAAGGTGCGTGGTATCTTCCTTCTCCAGTCAGCTGTCCTATGTAACCGTTACTACCACAGACCAACCGGCAGAAGTGCATTGTGAAATATGCGATGATGATTACTGCGAAGTATGCTTCTCAGCACAGCATCGAAAAGGCAGCCGGAAAAGGCACTCCACCAAGTCTCTGGCAGATGGGGAGAAAATGCCAAGCAAGCCTGCCAAAAATGGGGTGGCCAATGGCAAACCGAACGGGCAGGACGTGCGCTTTTCGCATCTATTTTTGGGGGGACTGCTTTGACGTTTTCTTGGAGCAGGTGGAGATGGAGGATGGCGAGGCAGACGACGTTCTAGAGGCTACTCAATCATCCGAGCCAATATCCGACATCGTGCTCAGCTCGCAACCGGCCTTGGGTTCGGACCCAGGGGAGTGGTTCGTCGAGCGAGCAAAATATATACCACTGCGGTTGACGCTCGGGGAACGGAAGTACTTGCGTTTACTCGATGCGGCACTGCAAGTTTCGGAATACACGGACAAAATCGATACCTTAGGGTTCGGGCTGAGCAAGGCGAAGCGGATCGTGCATCAGATTCGGGAGCTGTGCGCGATCCTTTCGGGACTGGTGCTTGCTGCGGATTACAAGCAGGGCCAGGAACTGTTCACGGATCGTGATTTCGCTTCGAACTCTGATTTTTATCAAAAAGTGTTCGAGCTCGGTCGGCGACACAAAATCATGAACCCCGACAAGATGCGGACGACTTATGGAAAGCTCGTCTATCTGCTGCAGGTGTGTGTCATCGAAGGCGTATCCAACATGTGTTGATACCTCTTCCAGGACAGCCAGAGCTACGAGGTTCGTGAAATGCTCGGATTCTCCTGCGTTGCACCAATAAAGACGGTCCACGGGCTTCTGGAAACACACGGAGCGCTCGATCTTCTACGAGACCCACTCATCACTACAGCCACACAGGAGATCATCTCGGAGAAGCGAACTAGGCGAGAGATCCAGCGCGACATCAGAGCAAAAGAACGTGCGATCGAGAAACTCTCCGCCAAGTACTGCCGAGAACCTCAACTCCCGCAGGAGACGGTTCGACAAGCATTGTACAGCATAGGGGACAACCACGCGTTCCTACGAACGAATCGTGACCCGTGCGATCGCATGATCGGCTACCTGCAGAAGTATTTCCACCCGACTCAAGTACGGGATAAAAAGGGCGCAGACAGCCTCGCCATTCGCAGCGGGCGTGGCGGCGCACGTCTATCGCACGACCATGCAAGGCAATTTGTCTACGTCATGCAAAGCCTTGCGCTCTGGCGTGAAATTTTGCATGGTACGCGTGCTTTTCCATTCCTCAAAAAGTAGTTGTTCTTACGAATTCGGCCCGATCATCAGACATGTTCCACCTCTGGTCGCTCGCTGAGCAGGACTTGCTCTCAGAGACTATCTCGTACCGTCTACGCGACACTGGCCAGGGTTTAAACCGCGTGCAGGCAGCGCCAAAGACCTACCGCATGATGCACGCGGTTCTCAACCGTACACAAAAGAGCCTCGGTGGCTGGGTGGGCTCGTCCGTTATCCACATGGGCGACCACAACGTGCCCAATGCCCTCATGTTCATCGGTACGTCCCCCTCCGCCCACAACCCTATCTCGAAGCTCCGTCCGCTGAAAACCAACGTGCGTTCTCCGCGCACGCAGACAAATACTCACAGATTTACCGCATCCTCCTGCCCATCTGCAACGCCCTCTCCCAGCTGCCGACGCTGTACAACTTGCCCGCGCTGCGCGCGTACATCGATGCGGAGTACGGCTCGCTCGACGGGCTCTACCTCGCCATCCTCAGCGACTTTTTCCGGCACGCGTTCGACGGGAGCGGCGCGGACAATTTCTATGATGCGGGGAGCTGCATCGATGGGCGCCTCACGAGCGCGTGGAATTGGTGCTCATCGCTCGAGAAGAAACCGTATTTCCATGTGTTCCTGCTCACTGGTGCGTCTGGGATTCCCGTATCTGTTTTCTGTCTTTTCTCACCGCTCTTGGTGCACAGGCTTCAACGGGTTTGATGGCGAGTGGTAGATGGTTTTAGAGTTACGGTTGCTAGTACAAGCCTATAGGCGCGGATGGTATCATGATGACTGCTGGGCCCTCTCACCATGCTGGATATTTCACGCGCCATACATAGAATCATTGGATATCAACACATATTAGATCCTTAGATCAGAGTCATAGACCATACGACCAATGACATGTCATGACATCGCGCCGCACCCTTCTGACATTCCTTTTTCCGACTGCTGAACCTCCCAACGTACACGGAGCAAGTACTGTACATGTATATCATGATGCGGTGGCCTCTACAGCCGCTCCCTCCCCCTCTCCCGGTGTATCCGATTGTTTTTCCCCAGGTGCCACCACCGCGACTACGGTATCATTTCGGCGTCTCGAAGTGGCGACGACGTCGAGCACGCCCGCGAGCCCGGCGCGCCATCCTGCGAGTCGCTTGGCTAGCAACGCCCACTCTTGCGGCCCAAACACGCGCGCTGTGGCGCGCGTCACACGTAATGTCTGCGCGGGCTGTGCGAGCTTGCCTGTCAGAAGACCCGCTCGGATCGCTGTGCGTGGGCGAACCAAAAGACCAAGACGAGTCTGCGTCAGTAAGCGGTAGAGAGAGAGGGAGGGCAGACGAACCGTCGATGACCCAGCGCTCGACTTCGGTCGGGGCTACCTGCAGCACCGCGGCAACTTGCGCGTATGGCAGGTCCTGCCCGATGTTTTGAAAGCCAAGATCTGCGAGGGCCAGCAGGCGGATTTTGCACTCAAGTTGAGCAGCGTCTAAGCCTATTTTATTTCCCCGCCAGTTAGTGACGCCAAATGGGGTATCACGAGCGGAAGAGGCCCGCACCGAACTTGGAAGATACGTCGGCATGCGCACGTTGCCAGGCGTGCAGGTCGTCGAGTCCGCTGCTGAGGAATATCCGGAGGAGCGCGAAGAGAGGGTGAGATTTGGCCGCGAGGACCGCGTCGAGTTTGAACAGCGGGTCGAAATCGAATACTGTCGGGTTGGACACCGCAGTAGCGATCGTGTCTAACGCAGCAGACTGTGCCGATTGAGACGCGGGGTCCAGTGAGCGAACGTGTGCAAGTTTGAAATGGTAGGCCATGTCTCTGCTTAGAGGGAAGCAGGGGGTGGGGGATTAGAGAGTCAAGTGGCGGGCGGTACGGGGGAGTGACATACTGCTGTCGTGCCTTCGAGAAGACATCGACGAGGGTCTTCAAGAAGGCGCTCTTCTCCACAGGCGTGACGTCCCACTCTTTGAGCCATTTCTCGACGTCTGCGCGCGAAAGCTGGAGCACGTGAAGCTCGTCGTTCGAGCTCGCAAGCTCGAGGAGCGCTTTGTAGACCAGGGGACGGAGAGCGGATTCTCTTGGAAGTGTGTTGAAGAGGTTCGATAGGCTTTTTTGGATCGCATATATTTAAGCTGAAGAATACGATATGCGAGTTAGACGGAAAACGTACATGCGGTACTTCGTCGCAGACTCTGCGGTCGAGGATGTGATGATGGGCAGGAGGTCGGACACACGACTTTTTGTTTCTGGCGAGTCAATCGGCCATAAATTTAATAGATGGGCATAAAGTAAGTTGAAGAATCCCTCAATCTCTGTTACAAGATGGATGAGAAGAGAGCGCCTTGAGACGGAAGAACAAGATGGGACGCACCGCGTTCGGTGCCCTCGCCCAGGCCTTTGACATCCCCAAATACGAGAGAAAATGCCTCTCTCCGCCGCGCGACATCTTTTGATAAGGGCTTCTGGCCCTCCTCGACGGTAACTTTTTGTCGGATTGATTGAACGTATGGTGCGCGTTCCGGCTCTGGTCGGCTGAGTGCAATGTACCCTGCGAGCTCGGCGATCTGTGGGCACCTTGGTCTTAAATGCTACGGTTCGAGTGACACATCCAAAAGACGTACTTGGTCCTCGAAGGTGCCCTCAGCAAATATTGCGATAGCGTCTGTTTTTGACATTTTGCTTTGTTTTATTTTATTCTTGGAAGACGCTGCGTCGTGGGCAAATAACTGTAGAGTATTTCAGCCACAACAAGGTCAAGCAAAACAATTGGCTTGGCTTGGCCCAGAAAC
>QFFA01002401.1:0-24738 GCA_003316565.1 Russula foetens | reverse complement strand
ATGTAGCCTGTAGCAATTTGAACCACAGTTGGTCACTGCACACGAGAATGCGATTTTGAGAGTTAGCCGGAATTAGGAACTGAAAGAGATCTTGACCTCGTCCTCGGTGATTCACTGTAACTGTAGGTTCGGGAGAAAGCATGACAGTCAGGGCATCGCGATCGCATCGGGGTGGAGGTGTACATGTAGGGACTGCTCTGCATCCTGCGATTCTCAAGGTTTCAGAAGCAGGGAACAATGACGCCAGACGTGGCGAAGATGTATGCCAAATGGGAGGTTTGTGAGGCGTACTGATGGCGATGTGGTACCACGAGGACTGGCTCGCTGAGCCTCGCTTTAGCGTCGGCAACAACTCAAGGATTGCACAAAGACACGCCTCTACGAAGAGCTCATTTGGACGTACCTAGGACGGAATGCGATCGTCAGGGCCAATGAGGATACCCATGGTCACAGATGAGTTCTTGTCCCTCGCTGAGTCTCACCACGCACCACGAACCTGACGGAGACCGAGGGCCCGGACGCTGGTATGTAACTTTCGCTATCATGTCGAAGGTCTGGCCTCCTCGCGGTATCTCTCAGACATAGCGGCATTCGGACTTAATCTTTTCCGAATTGCGTGTTGTCAGGCTCGTGTCCCGTCTATGTTTCTTGAACGCCTCATTTGTCCCACGCTGGTCACCGGGAGGTGTGATACCATCGCCTTCTTGGTGCGGTCACTTGCATCCTAACAATAGACTAGAATGATGCCTTGCCATTCTCGGAAACTCCGGCTAATGGGATGTATTACTGTAGTCTAAGATAAGAGTACTGCCATCACTTATCAAAAGCAATCGTTCGAATACATCACCAAAAAATAGTGATTGAAATTTGGCTTGAAGTGGACGTCACAACCACAGCTAAGGTCCTAATCTGTTCGATCTCCCACCCACCGCGACACACGGCTCCTCATAGCCAAGTTCTTGGCCCATTCTTTGAGCATCCCGATGGATCGCTCGGAGGAACTTCGATGCCGTAGGAAAAAAGAGAGGCGATCCAGCGTGGAAGCACGACAGTAAGGGATCGAAGGTCTGATGCAATGGAGCCACCGCGGAGGGGACGGAGGGCGAATGCGTAGACTGAACTCGAGGGAAACCAGTCTGGACCGTGCTGTAGAACAAATTTCCAGACCCGGAGGCGAAGGTGGACACAGATGGCCATGACGAAGACGACTCATGATATGAGTCAAATGGTAGGTGGAGGGAAGTATTGACGGCGATGTCACACGGTGACTACCTCGACTTCAGTACGAGCTCGCTTTGACGTCTGTATTATGGTTCAGGATACGCGCAACACGCTAACCTGTACAGGTCGAGATCGACGAGGTCATCCTAAAACACCTGCAGTATGGCGAGTCGTTGGCGACAGGGTTGATTTGTTAGACCGTGGGCTGCATAAAGGGGATGTGAGGGTGCTCACATTGTAGAAGACCTTTTTCTTTCGCCCTTCACCGAGATAGCTCTGGCCATCTATGACACGGCTGTCAAACCTCGCCATGAACCTGAACTGGGGACAGGCCGGGACCACGTAATCATCTGGCGAGCACTATAGGGGGCAGGAGGGACCATACGGTGTGTAGCACACCGGAGCCTTCGTCCGATGCTTGCCGAATGGTACAGTAAGATGGTTCGCCTTCGTGGTAGTCGTATACGCGGTCTAAGGTCCGAGGAAGGAAAGAAGAGAGAAGGAGAGAAGGGCAGGAACAAGACAGTATTGAGCAAGAGACAAAGGGAATGGGGTACAAAGGAGGGAAAAGGCGAGAGATACGCAAGGAGGCACGGGAAGGAGAACGAAAAGAGACAGGACTGTAGGGAGGGCGAGAGTCGTGAGTGTAGGTAATGAAATCATTTACGTCATAACTTACTACCGTAATAAGTAAGTTCGCCGCGCCGCTGTTTCACGTCCAAGTGTCCAAGTCCCCGTCGCGGGTCAGTCAGTTAACTCCTCCCCCGACTTGAAGACGCCAAATCCTCATCAAAACGTTTTTACCGGTACGTCAAAGGGAAGATTACTGTCTCCTCCAAACTCAGTAGCTCATCGTGACCTTGTCTGTTGTTAACCTTCCATCTCGCAAACGCCCAGTCGCCACTTAACGCCACCAGGTTGTCACCTCTAATAACCCGCCCGTTCTTTCCAAAGCTCATAGATGGCCGAGCGCTGCACATACCACCGGACGGCAATACAATTCGCCAAACGGGATCGAGGTATATCTTTCGTGCAGCGCACTGCAACGGCCGCTGACTGTCACTTTGGACCAGGCTACGTCACAATTGACATACTTCCAGACGAGGTCTATTTGATTTCTTCATATACAGAAACAAGTCACCTCTGAGTTTCACTGGACAGCCATTGGTGAGATTGATGCACGTGTGTCGAAGGTGGTGGTCCATCGTGCTCTCTGCACCACTCCGCCTGGACCTTCAAATCATCTGCAGATGTAGAAAGCCTACGAAGGAGATATTCGACATCTGGCCGACGTTGCCCATTGCCCTTCGGGTGTCTCGCCTTCACCCTGAGCTCGAGGATAACATTCTAGCCGCGCTCGAGCACAAGGATCGTATCTCGGAAATCTTCCTCCCCAACGATTCAAATAATACATTGGCAAGGATCATGGAAGCGATGAAGTGCCCATTTCCTGTGCTAACTGAGCTCATTATATCGTCAACCGATCAAACAGAGATGGTCCTTCCCGATTCGTTCCTGGGTGGATGTGCCCCGCGCCTCCGATCACTCCGTTTGTATAACGTTGCATTCCCGTCATTGCCCAAGTTACTTTTGTCTGCCACTGGCCTTGTCGATCTTTCCCTTTCGGAAATTACTCATTCCGAGTGGATTGCTCCCGAGGCGATGGTCGATTACCTGTCCTTGTTGACCGGGCTTGAACAACTTCGTATTGACTTTAAATCCTCTAGACCTCATCTCGACCGAACAAACCGACGTCCTCATTCGACACGCACTATCCACCCCACCCTCACCACCTTTTACTTCCAAGGCACGACGGAGTACTTGGATGGCCTTTTCGCCTCCGTCAATTCCCCTTTACTCAAAAGAGTCAATATCAACAAATTGTTCGACCCACCCACCTTTGACGTTATGCGAATAGCCTCACTCACCGGTCTCACCGAAACGTTCGAGATGCCCAATCAAGCTTGTGCTCTTCTCCCACGACTTTGTCGACGTTATGGTTTCTTCCCGAAAAGGTACCACAGGTGACAAGATGCTCCGTTTGTCAATGACATGGAAATTCTCGGATTGGTATCTGACACGGGCCTATTATCCAACCTCACCCCGATCCACTATCGAGAGTAGGCGTCAACGTACACGTGCGACGACAAAAGACAAAGGAAGGACCCATTGGTTGGACCTTTTACGCTTTTTTCCTGCCACGGAGAACCTGTACCTATTCAACAGAATCGCGTCATGTATTGCATTCGCCTTACAAGAGCTCTCCCCAGAAGGAGCAACAGAAGTGTTGCCGGCCCTCCAAAACCTTTTCATTGAGGATCTCCGACCATCCGGACTTCTCGAGACAGCCATTGGGGCGTTTGTTGCTGCAAGACAGCTCTCTGGCCGCGCGGTAACTGTCCAGCGTTGGGTGAGAGGACGTCAGTAGTCGGCGCATCAGAGTGTTGTGCCAGTGGTCAGTGATTCTTTGAGCGATCTCGATTTTCGGCCTTCGTCTGAAATAGAATTAATATTTTCTGGCACCTATAATACTTTCCGCATACCATTCATTCTCTTTTCCACTCGGCGCTATACTTTTGCCATTATAATCCCAGTCTCGTCGCCTTATATAATCCGTCCACGTTTCCCCCTCGTAACGTCAAGGCGCGCGCCAGTTCTGTGCATGCGCTTGTCAACTCAACTCAAGTGAAATGGTGACACGCGAGCGATCTCTCTGCAAACACCACTCGCACGTCCACTCCCGGGCCCTATCGCAAGGAGGCATTCCCATCAAGTGTCACATCGATTTCCTGGCACGTCAATGCCGCGCTCGCCAGGCTCACTGCAGTACACGTCACGCAGCGATGGACTTAGACTATGGGCGTAGAAAGCATATTGTTAGAACCCACGCACATACCATCACACCAGCAGTATGTAATAGCAGAAGTGTTACATGGCCCTGCTCCCCGAGGCGCACAATAATGGATCCAAAAAAAAAAGATGCTCCTGTGGAGCCGTGTACTACTACTGTACCAATTTCAAGTGCTGGACCAAACCCTAATACTCAGACTTCCCGCCTTCTCTTCAATACTTCAATATCTCGCCTCTTGCCTGCCAGTGAGTGTTCCAGGAGAACAGTATTGAGACCCCGATCCCACCTCGTGGTAGTAAAATTTCAAGTCCAAGTCCTCCTTTAGGATAGCACACTCTCACAACGGGACAACGGTAAAGAGGGCAGCCGGTTTTATTTTGGCCCGACCCGGCCCGGTTCGGCTAACTTGCCTCAGGTCACAGCCGGCTGGCAAATCTTTTTTTTTTTTTTTGAACCGTGAACCGGCTGGCAAATCACATGTGTGTACGTGCTACCGGTTTTTTTGTTGAATCCGTTACTGTGCTGTGCTTCCGTACACATATATCTCCCCTCTCCCCCACATGGCCATGGTGGAATTCACATACGCGTTTTCCAACCCATTCGGCGGCACTGGCCAGAATACCTTAAGGCAATCAACTGGCAACCTTTCCCCATTCTGGTCTCCGTGGCCTTAACAATGCGCGCCTACCAATAAGGACTCGGAAAAAACGAATTGCTGTGACGTGTTGGTGTAGACACGAGTTGGGCTGTGTGAGCGCCACGCGTCCCATAATGTACATAATATAAAAGCCTCTAATGATAGGTACTCTCACCCCTTCTCCCACAAACACCGACTCTTTGCCAATGAGTTCTCACCCGCGTCGAGGAAATTTACGCCTCATCAATTCCCGACGTGACAAAGTCTCACATGACCCTGCACGAAGGAGTGTGCGTCATGGGGTCTTTCCTCTGCCCGTCGGCGCTGCGGAGGCATTTTTCTCCTTCCCACGTATGTCAGATACGGGATATATCCGTTCACCTTCGCGTGCACACGGACGGGCTTGGAGGCAATTGACCATACGAGGTCGACGTATGTCTTTCGCACGGCATCCCGTTGCTACTGCTGACACTGGGAGAAGTAGAAGATCTGACAATCGACCTGCTCCCCGACAATGTCCTCCTCGAAATTTTCAAGATCTACGTGAATGAAGCCACTGAGACAGAAGAGTGGCACACCCTAGTGCATGTTTGTCGAAGATGGAGAAACGTTGCTTTTTCGTCACCACGTCTCCTAGGCCTGCGAGTTCTCTGCACAACCAGAACGCCCGTGCGGGAGAGGCTCGCTATCTGGCCCGCCTTCCCCATCGCTATATTTGGGAGCTTCGCCCCAACATCGCTTGCGACATCGTTAGTGTTGGTTGCAGACAACATCATGGTTGCACTCAAGCACAGCGGCCGTGTGTGTCATATTGACCTCAAGCAGATCCCATACTATCTTTTGGAATTACTCACGGGAGCGTTGGAGGAACCACTTCCGGCGTTGACGGATTTGGCCCTCGAGTCGAGTCAAAATGCACCAGTCATTCCCGATACGCTCCTTGGTGGATCTGCCCCACGTCTGCGATCACTCACACTGACTAGCATTCCATTTCCGGCATTACCAAAACTACTTCTATCTGCAACTGACCTCGTGACCCTTCATCTTTGGGATATTCCACACTCTGGGTACATTTCACCCGAGGTGATGAACACTTGCCTGCTCGCGTTGACAACGCTCCGATCACTCCGCCTTGGATTCAGGTCCCCTCTATCACGCCCAGGTAGATCAGTACAACATCTATACGGGCCTTCGCCAACTCGCACTATCCACCCCACTCTCACGTCATTGGAGTTCAAAGGGGTTAGCGAGTATTTGGAGGAGGTCGTAGCGCGGATCGAAGCCCCTCTACTTAACGACCTTCGGATAATGTTCTTCAATCAACTTACATTTGACACCCCGCAACTTTCGCAATTCATTGGCCGTACAGAAAGATTCAGCGTACTCCATCAGGCAGACATAGTCTTCCACGGTGACTTTGCAGAGGTCATGCTCTCCGGACAAGCAGGGGAAGCGAATAGCAGAACTCTTACGTTAGGAATTTCATGCACACAGTCAGATTGGCAGCTTTCATCGCTGGCACAGGTCTGTACGTCATTCATACCCACCATTCCCGCTTTGGAACGCCTCCACATCCGCGAGAACCGAGTTTCTCAACTCCGTTTTTGGCAAGATGATGCAGAGGACACCCAGTGGCTGGAGCTTTTACACTCGTTTACCAAGTTGAAGGCTCTGTGCTTATCCCCGATCGTTGAGCCTCAAATTATATCTGCCCTGGGGGATCTTACAGGAGAAAGAGTAACAGAAGTGTTGCCCTCCCTGCAGATCATTTTCTTAGAGACACTGTCCCCGCAACGTCTCTGGAGAACCGTCGAGAAGTTCGTCTCCGCGCGAGAGCTCGCTGGCCTCCCCGTGACGGTCGATAATTGGTATCCTTATGTTGGGTGGGGTAATGCTACCGGATGGGGTGATGCTACCGGATGGGGTGATGCTACCGGATGGGGTGATGTTACTGGGTGGGGTGATGTTCCCGAGGGGGGTGCTGTCACCGGAGGGGATGATAGGTGGATTGATGCTGGTGGGTGTTGAGAAGTCGGAATAATAGTCCCTTTGACAGCTGTCTGCTTATAATCCCGTATTGCCATTCTTTGACCGTGCCTTCTACTAGCCTCGGTATGACATTCCTATCTCAAGCTCAGTAGTACACCGTGACATGTACAACGTTTTCAACGTGGCCAATACGAAGTTAGTTCCGACCTTCTAACGAGACAGCACGTGTCGCCCACCTTAGGATATTTGTACCGAGTTGTGATGCACGTGATGACTCAGATCATTGGATAGCCATGTCCTCGAGTGACGAGAGATATATCATCAGCATGAACGTACGACCGCTGAGGTCGGGAATGTGTGAATCAAAGCCAGGCTTTCAGGTAGGCACTCGGACAGAAGAGTGAATTGAGCACAGGAACGCTCGACCCCGTGCCATAAAGTATCTTGAATACTGCCTTCCTTGATCTCTGCACAGTTCAATGTGTGTGGCGATGACAACGCCTATACACGTCGTCGTATATGTCGCCCTTCGCAGTGCTTCGCATCACTCTGACCGCCATTCGGGAGGAAAACGTGGCGACGTGGGACTAGGTACGAGTATGAGATGGGAATCCTTCTTGAACGAGGGCACAGATTGTATCATGACTTCGAATAAGTCCAGGTTGCCCATTTGACGACCCCATCGTTGCTCGGGTTCAACCACTCGAAGGGCCATGCAAAGTTGAAAACAGTGCCAAACACTCTGCCAAACAAACACTCTGGCTCTCGTCGAAGTTGTCGATCCGGTCCGCTCATCCGTACATCCGAAATTTTTTACACCCTCTCGGCCCCTCTCTCTGGCACTTCTCTACTCCGCCCGCCATTCTGTTACTTCTTTGTTTGTTTTCCCGTCCTCGCCATCGGTTATCCCGCGAGCCCACGTAATCGTCCTTGCCGTGCTCACCCATCCTACAACGTCGTAACCCGTTAGTCTCTCCATTGTGAAGAATGACCAGCTATTAACCTCATGGTGATAGAATTGAACCATGCCCACTCATTCATAAGTTGCGCTATGTACGCGCGCATGGCTTGTGTTAAGGTGGGTGCCATAAAACTTATCGTCCTGTGTGTGGTCGGTATCTTCAACGCAACAGCTTCTGGTCGAGTTGACAAGGGTTCCCTGGTCCTTTTTTTCCCCTGGTGATTCTTAGGCTGTGCTGGCATTTATTTACTGCGACATGAGGCAAGCGTACATGAGCCGGAACGCTGAGTTCGATCGCAACAAGACGCCTCATGGTCCTTTGTGCTTACGTCACAGGTGGAATGCCACTTTGAACATCCCTTTCATCCCTGCAAACCTTCCCTTTCAGTGATGTCCAAGAGTTCCGGTTTTAACCTTGTCTCGTGGTGGAGTATAAATATCGCACCTGTGGCCTGATGTTTGGTTGCGGACGACATCTCCCTGTCCCCGACGAAACCTTGCGAGCTTCCTTTGAATCTTTCACTTACACTTCACGCCCTCCTTCACGTATCTCGTTTAGTTACACCATCTGGTCTGCCTCGCATCCCTTCGTATCAAACTCAAGACCCGCAAACACCTCCTCCAAGCGTTGAGGCTTCAATGATAGGTTCTTCCCCGTACGTCGCATGAAATTTACGCACCCCATTCTTTTATTAACAGCATCTCGTGAACTAGTGGCTCTGCGCGTGAGGGTGATCAGGTCTCCCAACCGCACCCTGCCACTACCCAATCCCTACTTCCTCGCATAGGCGTGCGGCCGCCCCCACTAGATGGCCTTCCCGAAAACCCCTTGATGGCGGAACGTCACACATCTTGCCAGACATCGGAGGGATTGACCCGGCGAGGTCGAGGTACATTTTTTGTGCAACACTCACAAATAATCGCTTACCTCTGCGACGTAGGCAACGCCACAATCGACATGCTTCCTGATGAGGTCTTCGTTGAAATATTCGAGCGCTATGTGGAACGAGTTATCGACGAAGAGGATTGGGAGACGCTGCTACACGTGTGCCGAAGGTGGCGACAAATCACATTCGCTGCGCCGCGTCGCCTGGGACTGCGAGTCGTCTGCACAGCTGGAACGCCTGCAAGGACATTGCTTGATGTCTGGCCAACGTTGCCCATCCTGGTGCGGGTGATTGACCTTGACGATGAGGACTTGGATAATGTCCTCGCCGCTATCGAGCACAACAATCGCATCTCTGGAATCTACATCAAGAATGTCTCAAATTATGCATTGGAAAGAATCGCGGCGGCGATGCAGCGCCCGTTCCCCGAAATGACAGATTGCGACCTTGTGATACCCTATGAAAAGGTGCCGCCGGTGCCAGGCCTTCCTGATTCGTTTCTGGGTGGATCCGCCCCGGGTCTACGATCGCTCAAGTTGGAGTGCATTGCTTTCCCGGCATTACCAAACCTACTTTTGTCCGCCACCAACCTCGTCTGTCTTTCCCTTCAAGATGTTCCAGACTCCGGATACATTTCCCTCGAGGCGATGGTCAATTGCCTGTCCCTGTTGACCGGTCTTGAGGATCTTATACTTGAATATCGATCCTCGTGGCCTCTTTCCGACCAAACAAGCCGACGTCTGCCACCCCTGACACGCCCTGTACTCCCTGTCCTCGCCTGGCTTTCCTTCGAAGGCGCAGCCGAATACTTGGAGGGCATTTTCGCCTCGATAGAAACCCCTCTACTCGAACATCTCTATATTACATTCCTCGGTCCAGAAATCTTCGATGTTTCACGAGTCTCCATGTTCTCCTGCCTCACCAAACCGTTCGAAGGGTTTGATCAAGCCCAAATGCACTTTAACGGACAATTCGTCGACGTCAGACTTTCCCAACAAAATTGGGCCACTGGTGCCCGTAAGCTATCGCTACTGCTTTCACTTCGATGCATAGATTCGGTTTGGCAGCTCCAACACCTATCCCGAAACATCGGCGGGTTTGACCTTCCCTTCACCGGTGACCTCAAACGCTTCGACCTCCGCGCTTTTCCGGATCGGCTTTCACCGTATTGGACAGATGGCATGGAGAGTGCTACTAGTAGATGGCTGGAACTTCTACGGCATTTTACCTTGGTGGAGACCCTGTACCTATCCGAAGGACTGGCGTATTGGGTTGCACCGGCCCTCGAGGACGATGGAAATGGGGTGTTGCCTGTGCTCCAGACGCTCTTTATAGAGAGACTTCAACCACCGGGACCTGTCCAGGTGGCCATTGGGGAGTTTGTCGCCGCGAGAGAGCTCACTGGTCACCCCGTAGATGTCCGACGCTGGGTAAGAGAAGGAGATCCGGATCACCTCTTCTAAGAGTCGATGCTGTTCGATCCTTGAATTGCACTTCCATAGAAACCGACGTCTCTGGTGTCATCTACGTACTCCATGCCGTTCCCCTTGCATTCATTGTTGAATCCTGAAACACCGGTTATATGACTTCTGCTACCATTCCGCGCTCTTGTCTCCTTCCAATAACTTGTCCAATAACTTCTAGACATAGCATGCAATCATAACTCTTGTTCGTCCATGATATCTTCGATTAGTTTGTACGAGGTAGTCATCCCTAACATGTGGTGTGCGTCGATCTTTTATTTTATCTTATTTAAATCTCCGTTTGCTCCAAAGTGTGGGGGCGGCGCCAGATGTTTTCCCAGGACACTCGGCAATTGCGAACGGGCACGGCTCGGTAACGCCGGCAGCACCGTCGGCCGAGGGCCCCTGACCGCGTCTCTTTTCTCCCACTCGTCTCATTTCCCCGCTATGCGCACTCACTTTCACTTTCGACCGCGGGACTCATTCGTAAGATAAACACGCCCTCAGAGGGCCTTCAATGGCATCTGCGTCGTCCTCTAAAGCCTCTGTGTGCCGTGTGATCTCTCTGCCACTCGCACACCTGTCTTCGCCGCCGCACCCTCGCGCGCATCCACTACAGCTGCGCTTCTCGCTCATCATGCCGGCTACCTTTCACTCACTTCTCCATTGCTCTCGGCTTTATGAACTTATTTTGGACTGGTGGGTACTGTGTGGCCGCGATCAGTAGTCCGCACTTCGAAAATATTCGCTTGTTTTCCGCCATTGTTATCTTTGTATCAATGTATCAATGATCCGCGTGACGACTCACTTAGATTTACATTGCACCTTATATCCATAGTTATACCTAGTTCAATGAAGTCGTACAGTAGAGGGATAACCTAACGATGCCGAGATATGTGGACGCAGAGGAGGGTAAGCTATCCATAGAAGATCACGATGGTAGGGAAAATAACATAACCTGCAACTGATGAGTCAAGTAACGGGTGTAAAGGGGAGTTCCAAACAGTCAATAGAGAACACTGAAAGGGTTACGGGATGGAAGTGGAAAGTATTTATCACTATTCCAACGCTCTTCGACCCCCCGTACGCTCAGTTCCCGACTGTCCATCCCAACTGTAGACTCCCACAGGGAGACCGGAGAGGTTTCGTGCCGTGGCAAAGTCCCGGATGGCTCCCTGTATAGGATCCGAGAGTCCCTCTATGAAAATACTTTGTAGTGCGGGTAACACTTGCGTTGCTCCTGTCGCGGTGAGCTGTGAATGTCGCAGGGCGTCCGCAATACGGCGTGCAGAGTTCTTGTCCAGGCGCAGGTACTTCAGAGCTGTAAACTGGCTAAGAAATTCCAACCATTCGATGTTCTCCGCGGCTGGATTGTCTTGATATGGTGTCCCTGAAATTCTGTCCACGCGGATATCAAGGCTTTCCAAAGTGCAGATGAGAGGAGATGACAAGCTACTTATGTGCACCAACGACGACAGTTGGTTCCATAACATCATGTTTGAGATTCCCAAAGAGAATCGATACCCATGCCCATATGTGAAAGAAGTGTCGTAGTCAGAAAACTCCACAACTGCTGCGCCGCGTGACTCAAAGATTTTAGAACGAGCGAGAAAGTCATGGGGTTGTGGAGCATCGCGTAATATCCGAGGATAATAAATGTATATAGTGATGGCGTGGAGTAAAGGTGCCTCGATTCGGCAAAGAAGGTCTTTGATATACTCGCTGGCGCCTCTGAAGGAAAACCAAGTAAGAGTAGGGAGGACAGCCTGCGCGGGCGGCGACGGACGCTGGCTTGATCGGTCTGGGACTGATTTGCGGGAAAGGAATCCAAGTGAAAACCATTTGAGTTTGGGCATCGCGGACAAGCACGTGACCATGGCCTCGGGTGAAATGTAACCGGCATGAGGGATATCCGTGAGGGTGAGGTCGACGAGGTGACTGGTAGACAAAAGCAACTTCTGTATTCCTGGAAATGGAATGCCATCCAAGTAGCATGTACGTAGACATGGAGCGGATCCACCCAAGAATGCCTCGGGGAACACCGCGACTGGCCCCGTCTCACTGTCATCCGCCGAGGTAATCTCTAGACAGGTCAGAGCAGGAAATGACCCCAGCATCGCTGGCTCAACCCTTTTCAAGCGACGACATGGATAATCCCACAATGAGATTCCATGTACACGATCCTTGAGCTCAAGAGCAGCGAGGATGTTATCGGTACCTTCTATGAACGATGGTCGATATTCATCCGTAATCACCATTGGTAGGGTGGGCCAGACGTTTGACATCGCCGCCAGTGGTGTTCTGGCGGTGCAGCGAATTCGTAGGTTCAGGCGGCGTGGTGATTCAAACACAATATTTCTCCATCTTCTGCAGACACGAACAAGTGTATACCACGTTTCGGTGTCGTCGATGTATGATATCAAGTCTTCAAGAAGATAATGGGTGAATATTTCAAGGAGCGCATCGTCAGGGAGGATGTCGATTGTTATCCTGCCCGCTATGCTGGATCAGTCGGCAGTTGTCGCAGATACTGCGCAAAACACATACGTTGATCCTTCTCCTCACAAGACTCTTCCTGAATAGGTATGGACTGACCTCCCATCACGGAGCAGCCATTGAAGTCATAAATCCTAGTTCGGGCTGGATAGACCAGAGGCAGTGAGAAAGAAATAAGTATAGGGTGATAATGTCGAAGCCTAGACGCTGTGCAAACACATACGTTGACATTGTTCCTCAGCAGACTCTTCCCTAGCCTCTGTCGAACGTTCTCCCATCACAGACTCTTGCGCGAGGTCACCCATTCGACCCAGATTAGACGGTTCGGAGGCGGTGGGAAGTATGCATTGGGCAACGATCCTAGCCAGAAAGGAGATTGAGCGGCGGATAGGCCGTCGGGTATGACTACGCGAGCCTTCGTTGGTTAAGCGACTCTGAGACCTCATGGTAGGGATTATTCAGCGCATGGACCAACTGCATCGCATATATGTCCTGGGACACGTGGAGCGTATTGATTTCAAATGATGTGCGCCCAACGGCCACCGGCTTTCCCACACGTACACGTACACGTACACACCACATTCATATTCATACACCATTACAGATCCCTCCTCTCACACCCATCCATCTATCTCATCCATTGATACCCGGTCCAAAAGAATCAATGTAAAGAAAGGAAAACAGAAAACCGAGATCGGTTAGGTGAAATAAGGAAATGAGGCCTAACTGAGGCACGAAGAAAAGGGCTTGGCGGAATGCCGGGGAAAGGTGTGTAGCTGAACCGGCCCGGTGTGTGCGATTTGATTTGTAATATGTAAGTCATGCGGTCATGCCCCTGTTCGTGTCTTCTCCTCTAGACGCCGATCACAATGAGCTCTCACTCGTACGTCACGCCAGAAAAAAACCTCCCTTCCCCACTCTCAAGTCTTACTACAGTAACAGCCTTGATCGAAGTCGAGTCTCTCAACAATGTCTTGCAACTGCCCAATCAATACTTCCCAACACCGCCAGGTTGCCGCATCCATTAGATGACGACGCATCCGAAATCTTATTATTGGACGATCGTCTCGCACGTCGCTTTATGGCTGAGGGATTTGCCGGGCCCGGTCGAAGCATGTCTTTCCCTACAGCTACAGCATTCTCCAATGACCGCTTACTGTTCTGATTGTAGGCTATGTACCAATTGACAAGCTTCCTGTCGAGCTCCTCCTTGAAATATTTGATTTCTGTTTGTTCCAAGATGAAGACGATGACGATGTACAGGAATACACGTCAATATGGAAGCCACTGGTACACGTGTGCCGAAGGTGGCGATACCTCGTGTTTGCCTCCCCGCGTCGCCTTAATCTACGACTTTACTACGCGGCTGGAAGGTGGGTGGACATCTGGCCAGCATTGCCGATCGTCGTAGAGGTGAGGAGTTCTGATGATTGGATCAATGTTATCGCGGCGCTCAAGCACAATAATCGCATCTGCGAAATCCACGCCGAGCACCTTCCGTGGTCGCATTTGGAGACACTGGTGGAACTAATGCGAGTCCCGTTCCCTGCGCTGACTCATCTCTGTCTTTGCTCGCGTTGGGGCACGTCATCAAACCTTCCCGCGCAGCTTCCCGATTCGTTCCTAGGGGGATCGGCCCCACGTCTACGATCACTCGATTTGTCTGACATCGCATTCCCGGCATTGCCGAACCTACTCTTGTCCGCCACTGGCCTTGTCCGCCTTTCCTTTTCTTTCAGTGCTCATCCTCCCGCGTTCTCCGTCGAGGTCATGGTCGATTGCCTGTCTTCTTTGATTGGTCTTAAAAGACTCCATATCAACTTTGAGCGGTGTCCTCCCAATGCAAGCCATTGTCAGCCTCCTCTGACACGCTCTGTCCTCCCCACGCTCAACTCACTTTCCTTACGAGGCCCAGTAGAGCATTTGGAGGACCTTTACGCCAGGATTGAAGCCCCTCTACTCAAATACGTCCATATAAACTTCTCAGATCCAGTCATCTTTGATGTCTCAACAGTCTTGCTGTTCATCGGTCATGAAGAAGCATTCGAAGCGCTCAATCAAGCACATATTGCCCTCATCGATGGGGACGTCAAAGTCATACTTTCTTCACTAAATGGAACCAGCGGTGATCTGCTTCTCGTGTTGTCGTTGATGAACGATGATGACTCAGGTTGGCAGCTTCGAGCTCTGACCCAGGATCACCGTCCGAGTCCTCTCGCTAACTTCGACAGGCTCGGTTACCTATTTTCTAAGGATAGGGTCAAAATACGATGGCCGTGGGCCAATTATGGTATTGGAAACACCCGTGAACTTCTGCGCTTTTTCGCCTTTGTGGAGCACTTGTACCTACGCAAGGAAGTTGCGATACATGTAGTACCTACCCTGGGAAAGCTTGCCACCGAGGAAGGTGGGGTAACCCAGGTGTTGCCTGCGCTCCAAGGTCTTTTCATAGATAGAATGGAGCCTTACCGACTTGACTATGATGCCGTCGAGAGATTTGTGTCCGCGAGAGAGGTCTCAGGTTATCCGGTATGTGTCCAACATCGTGTACGTAGCAGTGCGATAAGCGAGTCGGAGAGTCGGAATGATTGATTCGCTTCAGTGTATCTTGAATTACTTGAACTCTGAATTACCATACCATTTCGTGCCATCTACTCACCATTAATAAGAGGCTCTATCTTAGTAGATGTAGATGCACAAAAGTTGCGGCACCACGATCATGATGAACACTGGGCAAACATAAAACCAAGCAGTAGACCTGGTGTCCATCGGTGACCTTCCTAGATACAATTCATTTGGCATCTTGTCATTCCTGCTGCCATCCTGGCTTTTTTTCCCATTCTTACCGAGTTGAACCGGCGAGTCCTGTGGATGTGGTCGTCTCCGTACAATGCCCTCGCAACCGAAGAACTGTGCGGCAGGGTTCGGCGACAAGGTTCACAAGTGACTCACTGGCATTGACGCGGCACAGATCGATCGGTTGTGTAGCGTTTTGGTAGTCGTACTTGGTATGGACTCGATGACAGGGCCACTGACATCCCCAACGCTACTTTCATCAGTGCTGTCGCAGACAGTGATGACAAGTTAGATTATCCGTACGCGTTTTTTGCTGTCTGGGAGTTCTGAAGATGAGTGCTGGCAGCAGTAACGCGGGGCAGCGCGAGACTTTATCTTGAAAATATATGTGTGTGTGCAAACGTTCCATAGCACTTTCACATCTAAAATATGCCCAAGGACGTATGATATACCCGACGGCTAGTCCTCCATTTCGGCACACATTTACTAGCGGGGATAACAACGCTGAGTCGATGACGACCTCGAGTAGTAAATAAAAGTGGTGTCTCGGTTCCCGGGGATCACTGTTACCCTGACCACGACAAGAGCGGCGACAGCACGTACTGTCGGTGCTTCTCGGTGTGGGCGCTTGAACGGTGTTATGGTTTATGGATGCACGTGATTTACTGATAACTGTACGTAAGGGTAGGCTTTTTCCTCGTTCCGTGCCCCTTTGACGCCAAATCCTCCACGCTTCACGCTCTCCATTGTTCTCATCCGTACTAACATCCACATTCCTCAACTAACAAACCTTGATTTAATGCTGTAGTAGCCGTGATCGGGAGGACATCCGTCATCAAATCTCCCATATACGTCCCGTATCCAACCAGTCAATACTGTCTACTGTAGCAACGCCAGGTCGTCACTCCCAATAGACTGCCCTTCTGAAGGCCTGCTGGTAGCCGAGCACCGCCCACATCGCACCATGGAAGACGGGGAGATAGCCGGCCCTGGTCGAGGTTCATCTTTTGCGCGGCATACTTCAACAACCACTGACTCTTGTGCCGTAGGCCGCATTACAATCGACACGCTTCCGGACGATGCCCTCCTTGACATATTTGATTTCTGCGTAAACGTACACGAAGTCCTCGAAGACGAAGGGGAGATGGAATGGGAGACACTTGTACACGTGTGCCGACGGTGGCGATACGTCGTGTTTGCCTCGCCACATCGCCTGAACTTGCGACTTGTCTGCACAGCTGGAACGCGCGTGAGGGAGATGCCGGATATCTGGCCAGCATTGCCCATCGGTTTACGCGTGTATGACCTCCACAATTTGAACGAGGATAATGTGATTGCCACACTCGAGCACAACGATCGCATCTGTGAAATCTACGTCCAGGGTTTCGACGAGTACCCATTCAAAAGACTTATGGCATCGATGCAAGTCCCATTTCCCGCGCTGACCGATCTATCTCTCGCGTCCTTATATTTCCCATCACCGGTTATACCCGATTCGTTCCTGGGTGGATCCGTCCCGGTCTACGATCGCTCTGTTTGAAAGGCATGTCAGTTCTGGGATTACCGAATCTTCTTGTGTCTGCGACCACCCTTATCCGCCTTCGCCTCGAAAATATACCTCCTTCCTGGTATATTTCACCCTACATGATGGCCGATTGCCTATCCTCGTTGGCAAGGCTTCAAGAGCTTCGAATGGCATTTATCTTGCCACTCTATCCCTACCAAACAAGCCCACGTCCACCTCCCCCGACACCTACCATCCTCCGCAAGCTCACCTCACTTTCCTTTCAAGGAAGGAGCGAGTATTTTGAGGTCCTGTTCAGCTGGATAGATGCGCCTCTACACGAGAGCATCTACATAGAGTTATCAAACCTGGTCATCTTCGACTTCTCACGAATATCCCTGTTCAGCGGTCGCGAGGAATTGATTCAAGCATTCGATCGAGCACGCATGCGTTTTAAACGTGACCTCATCGATGTCACACTATCTTCACGAACAGGACCCACTGGTGACACCGTAACGTCCCTCAAGTTGTCAGTTAGCCGCTTCGGCAGCGGAGACCCTATAGCTTCAATCATCGTCCCAGTCCCGTAGTCTGGTTTCGCCTCCCCTGGACCTCAACTATGGTCGCTTCGATGTCACCCAGTTTTCCGGTGGATGCTTACCGCCTTGGACTAGGGACGTGGAGAAAGCTGGAATTTTTGTATTTTATCGCCGCCGTGGAGAGTTTGTACTTATCTGAGGGACTTGTACTATGTATCGCACCGACCTTGCGAGGCCTTGCCGCTAGAGAAGGTGGAGCAGTGACGGTGTTGCCTGCACTAAAAAGTCTTTTCATAGCAAAACTCCGACCCATGTCAGGAACGGCCCTGGATACCATAGAGGAGTTCATCGCTGCGAGAGAATTTGCAGGTCACCCTGTAGTTTTTCAATATTGGAAAGAAAGCAGCGGGTAGTCCCCGCTTCCACGGAAATCAACATTCCGATGTCATCTACCTACTGCTACTGCTGCCATTAACTTTTTGCGACTCGTCGCTGGTTTCCGCACCTTTGTTGTCATTGCGATGAACTAACCTCCTTGTAGAACTAGAACAATACGGAGGTGGGATCGATCCACCCCTGCCCATGGGGCGCAATATCGTGTTTTTTAAATCAGAAATTTGGGTCGTTTCCGCATTAATATTCTTCGATTTGATTCGGCGACCATGGCCGGGCCGACTCTACGCGATCATGTGACTTGTCCTCCTCCGAGTAGTTGTCCCAGCGACTTTTTTTTCTGACTGACTTGCAAAGGTTTCACCTCTCCCTCATGAGACGTTCCCAGTACGTTCGCTTGCAATTCCGTATTCGGTCATATAGGCATCGCATATCTTGCTGAAATATGAAGATTGTTTCGACAAGAAATACATCCAGGCTGATCCAGCTACCATATCCCCCTACCCCACCATACATGATTTTTCTACCCACGAAGCCGACTCGGACAGGATTGGTGTGCCGTGTAGCCTGTGCAGTGTTTTGGGAACGTGTCACGATTCGCATATAATGTACGCTCGTAGTTGATGCGTTCAAATCAATCACTTCTGACTCGATGCTAGACTTTGAACAGTGCCTTTCCACCGGTTGGCATGCGCTGGTGCACGTTTGCCCGTGAATGACGAAACGTCGTATTTGCATCACCGCGTCGCCTAGATCTACTATGACTTCTCTTCACAACCACAAATCCCGTGAGGACGAGGCTGCCAGTGGCAACTATCTGGCCTACCTTCCCCCCATCGTTAGTCGTGGTTACTACGGACAACACCATGGCAACCCACACGGCGAGCACAAGGATCACGTGTGTCCTCAAGCAGATCCCAAATGTTCGCTTTTGGAAGAAATCGCGATAGCGCTGGAAGAACTGGCCGGGTGACCCTTGACTCGAATCATGAAATGGAACCGGTGCTTCCAAAGACGCTCCTGGGTTGTATTCGCGCCGTCGTCTACAATCACTTGGAGCTACTAATCTGGCATTCCATTTTCTGCCATATTAATACCGGAACTGCTTTTGTCTGCCACGCATCTTTGTTTCTCTTCAGCTCTGGGACCATTCCGCATTCCGCGTGCTTTTGACCCGCCGATATGGTCACTTGCCTATCAATGTCGATGGGGCTTAATGTGCTTTGCCTATGAATTCCGGCGGGCATATTATCAGAATGTAAGGTTTGAGTATGTCAGCGAGTACGAGCTAAGGGGACTGTAAACAGGACCCTACGTATATCGCGGTGTGGTCGGCCTCAACGCTCGAGTGTGTGAAACCTTCTTGTCCTTCAGTAATCACACCTCTAAATGAGGCATAGTGTAGTACAGGTGTTCATCCAAATTGAAAAATTCAATCAAAATTTAAGAAAGAGAATCCTTTACTCTAGTCGCGACCAAGACAGAGCCTTCCTTCCCTCTTCGCTGCTCGCCCGAAAGGAGAACGGAGAGAAATCGTCGACCCTCGACCCCCAAATCAGGTCACGTTCACCCTACGGTTTCAAAGACGTCAATCTTGCGGCGATTGCCATTGATGAAGTCATCCAAAGCTTCTTGGACACTACGTGGATTAAGAGAGTCGAAGTCCATCAAACGGAGGTGAGGAAGCACTTCATCATCATCATCATCATCCTCGGTGAGCTCTCTCAATGCATTGACAACAATTGGCGCCATCGTTGTGGATATAGCCAGATATGTCACGGCGGTAAATGGGAGGAAAACGTCCAGCCATTGTGTGGGATCCATGTCCCTTCTTGAGGGTTGATACCGACGCCTTGAATCTTCACAAACCCTAAGGCGTTCCACTTGAGAAAGGAGAGGCGAGAGTGTGTTACACAACCACCCCAATGACCCGAGCCGCCAGCTTGATGGGTCATGTCTGATTCCGAACTCAAGATGACCCCCCGATTCATCGGTCATCTTGACCGACCAAGGGTCCAACTCTACCACACGGCCAGTTAGATGTAGTTCCTTGATTCGTTCCGAGCGAGAGATGAATCGGACAAGTTGTGATGCGATGGAGTTGAGGTCCGCAGAGAAGGTCACGACGAAGTGACAGAGAGATGGGGCATCAATTCTCGCTACTAGGTCTTCCAGGTACATGCTACTGCCTGTAAAGTCAAAGTGGGTGAGAGAAGGGAGGATGTCGCGTGCTGGAGGAGGTGGACTTGTGAGTCGAGGGTGAAACTTCCGGAATTTAAATCCGATGATAAGTTGATCGAGGTTAGGCAACGTAGCCAGGCAGGACCCCATCGAGTCAGGTGGGATATACCCAGAATCCGGAATATCACGAAGGAAGAGACGAACAAGTTGATTGGTAGACGCAAGAAGTTTGGGTAATCCTGGGAATCCGATGCCGCGTAAGGTGAAAGACCGTAGGCAAGGCGCAGATCCACCCAGGAATGCTTCTGGAAGGACATGTACCGATTCCCCCGAAAGCTCCAACTCGATCAGGGCCGGAAGGGGTTCCTGCATAAAGGCAGAAAGCCTGTGTACTACGGACCGTGATGTTTCCGGGAAGATGATCTTGGTTATGCGATCATGGTGTTCAAGTGCAGAAATTATATTCTGGTCACCCAGACCGTTCACGTCATCAGGTCGGTGGGATATCACGATAGGCAAGGGCGGCCAGATGCCAAGTGAGTCCCTTGCGGGCGTCTTATTGTCGCAGAGCAATTGGAGATTCAGATAATTGGGTGACGCAAAGATGATTCGTCGCCATCTCTGGCATACATGTACCAGTGGCTTCCACCTGGTGGCGTACTGGCGCCAGGTAATGACGCCAGCAATGTCCACATGGCAGCGATGATAAAATATTTCTAGGAGATCTTCGTCAGAGAGCGCATTGATCGTCACATTGTCTATCTCAGAGTCAGCCGAACGCGTTGCAACCATCGCAGAAAAGACCTACGCTTGTATTGTTCTCCATAGGACTCTTCCTGGTGCTGTAAAGCACGCACGCGCTCTGGCACCCCTATCATCGGGTCTACAAAGGGGTCACCAGTCGGTGTAAAAGACCCGAAAACATTGGAACTAGTACATGAAGATTAGTTATTTCTAATGGGACTAGTGACGCCCCCAGACATACTCATGGGAGCTCATTGGTGAGGCGGCGGGGATAAATGGGTGAAAATTGAAGCGTGTAGTGCGGTAAGGTGAGGGTGATAGGACAACTCTTGAAACAGACGTAACCGGGCCGGCCCCGATCCGGCAACTCCTTTTTTCCACTCCAACGCCTCTTCGACGCCTCCTCCGATTGCCTCGGCCTCAAGCTCTGACTACTGACTATATTACAAAGTCAATCCATTATTCCCATCTCCCCTTTCTACTTCGTTTCTTGCTTTTTTAACAATGTAGCTAAAATGTATACAAACCCTCAGGCTGTATTGACCCCCGAATCAAATCCGATCTGTGTCTCTCCCTCTCGTCACGTGTGCCCCCGCCGCATCCGCTCAAAAGACTTCATTGTCTTGCTCTACCATCGCTCGCTCGAATTTATCACTCGGAATTCTTCGCGCCTTGGACTACACCGCACCGCCGACGGTAGTGGCATTATTCGGCCCGCATATCCCGACCCGAACAACGCACCCGGATCCCTCCGCGTCGACCGCAAATTTTTCACCAGCCGTACGTTGGAGGAGAGGAAATTTTACACCCACATTCCTCAACTAACTAACAGACCTTTATTTAATTCTGTAGCCCTGATTGAGAAGGCATCCGTTATCGAGTCTCCCAAATACGTCCCGTAACCAAGCAATCAATACTGCCTAGCACCGCCCACACCACAACATGGAAGAGGTAGCCGTCCTGGTAGCCGTCCCTGGTCGAGGTTCATCTTTTGCCGAGCCTACTTCAACAACCATTGACTCTTGTGCTGTAGGCCGCATTACAATCAACACGCTTCCGGACGAAGTCCTCCTTGGAATATTTGATTTCTGCAGAGACTTACACAAAGTCCTCGAAGATGAAACTGAAGCGGAGACGGGTTGGGTGACGCTTTTACACGTGTGCCGACGGTGACGATCCATTGTGTTTGCCTCATCACATCGCCTGAACATTCGACTTCTCTGCACAACTACAACGTCCATGAAGGAGATGCTCGATATCTGGCCAACAACATTACCCATCAATTTACGCGTGCATTCCCTTGGTTATTGGAACGAGGGTCATGTGATTGCCACACTCGAGCACAGTAGTGATCGTATCTGTGAAATCTGTGTTCCGAATTCGGACAAGGATTCATTCCAAATCCAAAGAGTGGTGGCATCGATGCAAGTCCCGTTTCCCGCGCTGACCGATCTCTCTCTCGCGAACTTCGATTTCCCGTCACCATCTGTACCCGATTTGTTCCTAGGTGGATCCGCCCCCGTTTTACGATCGCTATCTTTGGATGGAATTGCAGTTCCTGGATTTGGATTACCGAAACTACTTTTATCTGCCACCAGCCTTATCCGTCTTCGCCTCAAAAATATACCGCATTCAGGTTATTTCACCCTACGTGATGGCCGATTGCTTGTCCTCGTTGGCAAGACTTGAAGAGCTTCAAATCGAATTTACCTCCCAACCCTATCCCTACCAAACAACATTACGTCCACCTCCCCTGGCACGTACCATCCTCTCCAAGCTCACCATTCTTTCCTTTCGAGGCACGAGCGAGTACTTGGAGGTCTTGTTCACCTGGATAGATGCACCTCTACGCGAGGACATCAACATAAAATTCATTAATCCGGTCAAGTTTCACATCTCACCAATATCCCTGTTCATCGATCGCGGGGAGGAATCGATCATTGAAGAATTCAATCGAGCGACCATGCGCATTATCTGTGACCTCCTCGAGGTCACGCTAATATCACGGAGAGGGACTACTGATTGCACGACACTCAGGTTTTCAGTCGAGTGCGGAGACTCAGCTTGGCAGCTTCGATCTTTGTCCCACTCCACTTGTGTGATTTTAGCTGGCCTGGGCCCCTTCGAGCACCCACCGCCTTGGACTAGGGACGTGGAGAAAGCTCAATGGCTGGAATTTTGGCATTTTTTCTCCGCCGTGGAGAGTTTGTGCCTATCCAAGGAACTTCTGCTATGTATCGCACCCACCCTGCGAGACCTTGCCGCTAAGGAAGGAAGGTGGAGCAGTGGCAGTGTTGCCTGCACTCAAATCTCTTCTCGTTGAACCTTCCGTATCAGGGCGTCTCCTGGACACCATTGGGGAGTTCCTCGTTGCGAGAGAATCTGCTGGTCGCCCTGTAGTTTTCAACAATGGGGAATAAAGTAGCAGGTAATCCCCCACTTCCACGGAAATTAACATCCCGATGTCATCGACCTACTCTGCTACTGCTGCCATTAACTTTTGCGACTTGTCGCTGCTCCCGGGACACTGGTTTTCGCACTCTTGCGATCATCGCGGTGAATTAACTTTTTTATAAAACTAGAACAGTACTAGTACGGAGGGGAATCGATCTGCTCCTGCCCATGGGGCCGCACTCACCGAGCAACACCACATCTTTTTTCACCTCAACGACGCACAACGACGCTTCCGACTTCAAAGCTTCAACGCGCACCCCTATTGACTTTCTTCAGCGCCTCCATTCCCCGCCCTTCTATTGCCTCGGCCTCGAGCTCTCCGACAGCATTCGACCCGTTTACAGAGTAAATCCCTTATTCCCCTCTCCTCTCCCGTTTTTACTTCGTTTGCGCCTGCTTTGCTTTTTAACAATCTAGCTAAAATGCATAAAAACGTGGACCTGTATTGTTTTCTCGAATCAAATCACCCAGTTGTTCTGTGTCCCTCCCTCTCGTTTCGTGTGCCCTTGCCTTATCCGCTCAAAAGGCTTCATTGTCTTGCTCAACCATCTCTCCTTTTTTGTTTTTTGTTTTGTTTTTAATTCGGTTGATTGTCACAGCGACTAGCTACAGACATTGTATGCTACAGGTCCGTCTACCTCATTGCATGTCATTTCGGCTGGTAATCCCTACTTGGTCCGACTTACCCTCTGTTGTGGGTGGGATGCGGCAGGGGTCCATTGTCTGGTCCAAGAAAAATGGCAAATTATTGACTGACCTTGCTAGTGGAGCGACCGCAAGAGGAGGGCGTTTGACCTGCAGCGTACTCAGGTGGTGGTGTAGGGGAAGGGGGGAAATATTTCTTGAGCGATTTGACAGGTGGGGAGAGGAGGGATCAGCTGGGCCCGGGAGCCCAACCCCAGTCAGGCCTTAGGCGTCGGAGGGGGGTGCGTGGTAGTCCATGGTCCCAGCAAGAGCATTGAGCTCCTGGATCGTCACATTGGACCCCGATGCCATTGGCAAGGCAGTCATCCATGCACGTTTGGCCATGCGCGGAGCAGCGGGCGGGGTGATAAAGGGCTGCTTCGCACCGAATAAGGCCGAGAGCCTGTCATCGAGGTCTTCGAAGGCAACCACCAGCGACGACGCAGAACCAGAGGATGGGACCCACTGCTGCATAAGCGGCAAGCCCGGCCCGATTAGGACGTGGAAGACCGAAAAATGAAGATAAAGACGGACTCCACCGCACAATGATTTAGGAGCGCGGAAAGAAAATAGGTTCGCTCCACTTCCGACACTACATCCACCCCCTTTTACTTTTACTCCTCTCGATTTACTTTGTCGTTATTTGCTTGAAAAATGTAGTTACAATGTATAAAAAGCCTGTATCACCTCCCGAATCAATTAACCAGTTGTTCCTCTCATCCCTTGTGTGCTTCAGTTTTAAATCATCCACTCAAAGGGCTTTAATCGCCCTACTCGTGCATTCGCAAGTCGTTCATCTCGTTTGGATCCTTTCGCGCCCTCAAAACATCGCCGACTGTACTGGCATTATCGCCGGCCCGCACATCCCGACGACCGAATCGTTCCGGATCCCTCCGCGCCGCCACTTTCCCGCTTTCAATTTTACACCACCCACACCC
>QFFA01002397.1:0-16500 GCA_003316565.1 Russula foetens | reverse complement strand
TGGTTTAAAGGTGGGCTGAAACCCGTACCAGACCTCGAATGGTGATTTATGGGTGCTGCGATGAGGGCATGCATTGTGCGCAAATTCAATGATGGGGAGTAAGTCTGCCCAATTATCCTGCTGGAAGTTTCCACATATACGAAGGTATTGCTCGATTTCCTGATTGACTTGTTTGGATTCTCCATCCGTTTGCGGGTGGAAAGCTGTAGAGAGCCTTTGCTCGATTCCTAGTTTTCGCCATAATTCTCTAGTTACTTGTGCTGCAAATTGTGGTCCTCGATCCGAAATGATTGTTAAGGGGAAACCTGTACGTTTCCATACATTGTCCATTAATAGTTGGCTGGTTTGCTCAGCTGTGATGGTCTTGTGGCAAGGTGATAGAATGACTGCTTTACTGTGACGGTCTACGACCGTCAGTATGCTATCATATCCTTTTGACTTTGGGAGGTCTACGATGAAGTCCATGGTGATGGTTTCCCAAACTCCGGTGGGGATCTCGTTTGGTTTGATTGGGATTTTGACTGGGGGGCGTATCTTTGTTGCTTGACACGTAGCGCATCCTTTGATGTAGTTTTTTACGAATTCTGTGATTCCTGGCCACCAGTATTCTCGTGTGATTAATTCAATGGTTTTCCATTCTCCGGGGTGGCCTAGTAAGTCATTGTGAAAGGTCTGTACAACTTTGCGTTTAAGGTCGCCATTATTAGGGATGTAAATAAGACCCTTATTCAAGATAAGGCCTTCTTCATAGTTCCACTCTTGTAGGCCTTTAGTTACACTGCGTGGACCGCTGACGAGGATTTCTTTCAGTAGTTGGCCAGTAAGGCGGTCCGCTTTTATTGCATCTTGTATTGCTGTTTTCAAGTCCGTGTTTAAAGTGATAGGGATTGCCGTGGTATATAGTGCTTGAATTCGAAATTTGTCTGGTGTGAGCAAGATTTTTTCCGCATTATCGGATGCTATCCCCTCTTTATAGTCTGGCCACCGTGACAGAGCATCAGCTTTATTCATTTTGCCTGGTTTTGGGATGATTTTGTAGTGAAAATCGCTTAGGAACAGCGACCAGCGTGCTTGGTGGCGTGATAGGGTTTGTTTCGTCGTAAAATACTTGAGATTCGCGTGGTCTGAAAAGATCTTGGTAGTGTGTGGACTACCCTGCAGGTAGTGTCGGAAGTGCTTCAAGGCATGTATAATTGCTAGTAGTTCTTTGTCGTGGATTTCATAGTTGCGTTCAGCTGGTTGTAGTGACTTCGAGTAGTAGGCGACCAGGTGTGAACGACCTAGTGCGTCGTTTTGTTCGAGTATGGCTCCCGTAGCATAATCACTTGCATCTGTGATTAGGGTGAAAGGACGTTGGTAGTCCGGAAGCGCTAGGACTGGTGAAGTGGTTAAAACACGTTGTAGGGCAGTAAATGCTTCTTCGCATGAGGGAGTCCAATTCCAAGGCATTGTCTTCTTGGTTAGGTCAAACAGTGGTCGAGCTAATGTCGAGTAATCTTGTACGAAGCAGCGGTAGAAGTTGCAAAAAACGAGGAATTTCTGTATTTCTTTGATAGATTTCGGGCGTGGCCAATCTTTAATGGCTGTGAGTTTGACTGGGTCCATGCGTAGTTCTCCTTCAGAGATAATAAGGCCGAGGTATTCAACCGATCTTTGGTTGAAAAAGCATTTTGAAAGCCGCAAGTAGAGGTCAAGTTCTAGGAGGCGTTTGAGAACGCAATGCGTGAATGCTAGTAACTCATTCAGAGTTGAAGCAAATATTAAGATGTCGTCTAGGTATACGATGATGTGTCCTGTGGCAATTAAGTCGGCTAGCTTTGTATCCATGAAGGTTTGAAATGTTGCCGGGGCGTTACAAAGCCCGAAGGTCATGACTAGTGATTCGTAGAGACCGAGAGGGGTTGCAAAGGCGGTTTTCCATTCATCGCCTTCTCGTATTCTTATATTGTTGTATCCCCATCGTACGTCCAACTTAGTAAAGAACCGTGCACCCAGTAGTTTGTCTACAAGTTCCGGGATTAGTGGTATGGGTGCCGCGTTCTTTCTTGTAATCTCATTGAGAGGACGGTAGTCTTGGACTGGTTGAAGTTTGCCATCTTTCTTATCTATAAAGGAGAAAGGGCATGCGAACGGGGACTCGGATCGTCGTAGGGTACCATTCTTTAGGCCTGCGTCGATGTATTCTTGTAATGCGTTTAGTTCCGGCGGTGTAAGCCTGTAAATTCCCGTTTTGCGCATCGTACTGTTTGGTAGAAGGTCTATCTTGTGGTCCCATGGCTGGTGTTTGGGTAGTCGTTGTGATTCCTCGTCTGAAAAGACCTTTGCGTATTGCCGGAATTCCTGTGGGATCTCTGCAAGCTTGTTTCCATGTGAGATGGCTAGTGAGGTAGAGACCGTAGTTCGTCCAATAGTTGGTCCTAGGTATTTCTCCTGATGCGCCGTGATGAGTTCAATTGTGTCCGTGTTTCCAATTGAGAGTTCAAAGTTATCATCGACTTGTGTCTCCCATTCCAGCATTGGTAGAAGGGAAGCCAAGAGGGGTGAAGGATTAGAATTGTTGTCCACATAGCATTGTGGTGGGCAACGATTTAAACTGAGTGCATTCTTGGCCCAGTCGATGTTGGGATTGTGTTTCTTCAACCAATCCATTCCGAGGAGCATATCATGGGCTCCAGTGTTGGTTACGAAAAATCGTACTTGTTCTGAGTGTCTTGGGCCCATATTCATTTGTAGCTGTGTAGTATAGTTTATAGCCCCTTGGTTGTTAATTGTTCCATCGACATTTCGAGGGTAGACTGGAGTTTGTAGCTTCCAGAGAGGTAGTTCATGTTTGGCGACAAAGGTGGTGTTGCAGAAGAGTCCTTCTGCGCCACTATCTAGGAGGGCTCGAGCATTGATTTTTCTTCCCTTTGATATGATTCGGACTGGGATGCGAATAGAGGGTACGCGTGTATTCCGAATCATATTTACATTTACATAGGACACCGTCTGACCCAAAGCGACGGTGTTAATAGTACATGAAGAGGGAGATAATACATCTCTCACTGACGATGCAACAGGAGAGGGTTTCAAAAAGGAATTTGTACAGTTTCGACGTCCATGTCGACAATATCAGAGGTTTGCATGGAGTTGACCTGAAGGTTCTTCATTGAGTCCTCCAGATCATCTTGGGGTAATTGATTTTCGTTGATGGTCTCTAGCTGACGGACTTGGGTATCATTGTTACGCCTAGGTGCTTTAGGACAGATCGCAGCCCGATGTCCAGGTTCTGAACAGTAGAGACACAAATTTTCTTTAATGCGGCGTGTACGTTCTTCCGGAGTAAGGCGTCCGTGCCCTCTGCGGTTGGAGCCATGTCCCCGGCCCCGTCCTCAGGTATTATTTGCTGCAATATCAAGGGTGGTTCCGTCAGGACCAACCGATAGCTCATGGATCGATGTGCCTTGGCCCCGCCAATTGAATGATCCTCGGAAGGGGCGACTTTGTCCTCCTCCGAAAACTTGCCAATTCTTGTCGATTTCCCGAGCTTTAGCCACAAGAGTGGGGAGAGTATCGGGTTGGGGGGTGACGTTGAGGAGTTTCTGGGTCAACCCCAGGTTCAGGTTTCTCCTAAAGGTGAACATTTTAGATTGTTCGTCCACATTTGCTTCTTCCGTGTATGTGCTCCATTCCTGGTACCATTCGTTAAATGGCCGGTTTCCCATTGCGGTGTTATGCATTTTAGCTATGGCTTCGATTTTAATTTGTGGAGGAATGAATTGCGCCTTAAAGGCATCTCTGAAGTCCTCCCAAGTTCCCCAATCTCTGGGGTTGGCTCGTAGGGCTGCGTCCATTCGTTTGGCAGCCCATTCCCCGGCACGTGTTCCAATTTTAAAGTAGCTTAGGGCTGATGCTACTCTTCTGCCGACGGTTGTGAAGGCATCTTCATTCATGGCATAGTAGTTGTCCAGGGCGTGCCAAAAGGATTGTGCCTTTGACGTGGAACCATCGAACGGTTCTGGGGGTGTCCCAATAGGTCGTGGCGGGGTTGCCGCCTGTTGTTGTTGTTGTACCTGTCCTGCCATTGGTGGTGGGTTACCGCCTGGTGGTGGTTGTGGTGCTGGTATGAAGACTGGTGTTGGTGGACGCGCTGGTATCTGTGAGGAACTAGCTGTGGCCTGTGGGGCGTATATGGAGGAACCAGCAATTGTAGTTGTGGAGGATGAAGTAGCTCTTGTGCCGCTTGTGACGGGCTGTTTTCCCTTTGCCTTGGATGCCGGTGGTGTGGCCGTCTGGGTGATTCCCTGGGTAGGAGGTTCGGTTCGAGAAGGAAACGAACTCGCTTCGGCTGGCGCTGGGGAACTGGTTCGACTAGGTTCTCGAAGTTTCTGTAGTTGTTCCGCGGCTGCAGTAATCGTGGACTCGGTCCTTTCAAGTACCGCAGTGACTTCGGCTTCGTCGTCCGAGTCTGGTTCTGGTGTGAAGTCTGCTGACGGGTGTTGCGATTTACTAAAATCGACTGTATGATTGTTAAGATATCTCCAAGAATTGTGTTTCTTGGACCACTGGACTGCCTTCCCGTCGAAGAGGGCAGATCCTTTGGCAGGGTTGAACTCGCTGAGTTGGTCTAAGTGAGTGAAGTTTTTTAGGAAGTCCTGTTGGTCAATTACTTGGTTGGTAAAGGTCCTCCACAGGTTTCCTGGTCCATAGCTGAATAGGATTTGGTCCTCCCAAAGGGCGAAGATAATGCGTTCGGTCTGGTGTAAGGTGACGAAGTAGTCGGTGAACGAGTAGTAGGTGTGTTGGAGTTCATTTCGTGTAATTTCCAATTTAGTAGGGTAATCTGCTAGAAGATCTGCCCAAGTACTCATATAAGGTAGGTGAGTTTATATCCGGTGTTACTCCAGCTGCTGAGAACCGAGTAAAGGGCTTGTAAGTAAACGTGGTTATGGTCTCGGGGATCTTGGACGACCTCTCTATAGTCTTCTCGGACCCCTTCTTCGGTTATGACGATCCTGTATCTCCAAATTAGTCCGTGGAATATTCCCGGCGTAGGGGTGAGTTCACAGAGTTCTTGGAGCCGATGGTTAACTTCTATTCTAGTGTGATTTCCCAGTAAGAAGTTGCAGTGATTTAAAAAGGCCTGGTTCTCGTTTGAACGGCGTGTCGGAACTTGGACAGCAAGGTAGATTTGACTGGGTAGGAAGATCTGCGGGACACAATTATTAATTTCAGGGGATCCCGAGCTGGATCGGCTGAAAATGTTTGCGTTGGGAGACGCCGGAGGTACGATGTAAGCCGGTGGTGGTGGATTGTTCAAGGATGGGAAGACCGGTTCGTCTTCTGGTTCCCGAAAGGGTAGTTGGATTGTCGGGATCCGGGATGTAACTGGTGGTGATGGGTTTTGGTTGGCGGGTCGTCTAAGTAAAAACAGATTCCGCTGTGAGGGTACTGGTACGGCGGGTGCCGAAGTTTCTCTCTGGCGATTGCGATGTGAGTGGCGGCCTCTGCGAATATGTGGCTGCGATAACTCTGCCAGTTTGATCGTCAAAGTATATGTACCGAAAAGGATTCGAATATTCTTCTTCACAAGTTTTTACGATTTGGTGGAGTCTTTTCCACAAAAGGAAGGCACAAAGATAGAGGACTAAGAGTATCAGGTAGTTCAGGATAGTAATTTTATCCAGTTCGTTTGTAATGTAGTCCCGGTATTGGTGCGGGGTAGTAGCGCGGGCTCCAAAGTTCTATATACGGTGGTGTGGGAGGAGTTTCTGGTTGGTAGAGGTCGCAGTGGCAAACATCTATTCCACAAACACAATGATTTGTGGTTGGTGGAACAAGGCCTGGGACAAGTTCTGGGGTGTAGGCGCGTGTAGATGGAAGATCGTCAGCGGTTTCTGTAGAATCGACGGAGTTCCAATAGGTATCGTCTACTCCTAATTGGCTGGGTTGTGTGAGGATAATGCCAAGTCGGCGTTGGTATTCGGATTCGCGTCCCTGGGCGTTGGGCTGAGCAATGGGGTAGAAGAATTCGGTGGGGTTCACTAAGGTTTGCTCGTGGTTGATGTTAGTGGTGTACCAGCCAGTTTCTTCCCACTTGTGGAAATATTCTTTTCCGAGGGTTCCCACGAGTTTAGTTCCTTCGTGGGTAATCTGTATTCTGATTTCTTGAAATTCAAGTCGGATTTCAGTTTCCGACAGGTGAAAACGGGATAGAAATCTAACTCTGTTCCCTTGGAGTATGGCCTGAGTGATTTCCTGGGTCTCGGCCGCGACGTAATAATGCCAGAAGAAGGTTTCGTCGTAGGAGAGAGTGATTTCCGAGACTAAGGTTTGGTTTGCTGTGTATGTGGGGTGTACTTCCCAATAAGCATGTGTTTGTCGGCAGCGATTAATTAGTACAGGGAGTTGGTAGTCCACGTATTCGTAAAACCTGGTGGGTCCGAGGGTGTATCCAAAGGGGAGGAAGTCGAGGAGAGCTCTGGTGACCGTATGGATTTCGCTCCAATAGGTAATGTGGACTTGTTCCCTTAAATCGGCTAAGTGGACGATATTGAGCCGTAAAAGTCTTTCTTCTAGTTGTAAAACTAACGATTGCGGCACTTGATTTAAATCAACAAAACTTTTCTTTCTTGATTTATTTACAACCTTTGTATCGTAACTCACTTGTTTCTACAAAGGTAATTCGGCCGGAGGAGGAAAAAGGGACAGGAAGGGGTTAACAGGGAGACATGGGGTGCAGCAGAAGCGGGCTAAGTAGGGTGAGGTATGTAGCACGTCTTCAATACGATGGTATCTGTTAACGACGAAGATCCCGTCAGCAGTAAAGTGAAGATGTCCGAAGATGGTGATGACACGTCCGTCTAGGAGGTCGTAGGAGAGAAGAGGGACTTGGGCGTTTTCAAAGTACTGTAACCAAAACGGAGGAAATTGTCCAAAAAGGAATTTAAGGGAGTCGATGAAGGTAGTTTCAATGTATCCGAAGGGGAAGGAAAGTGAAGGGGGGTGAACACCAATACGGGCACAAATGGAAACGGAAGGGAGAATGTCCGAAGCACTGATACGTACTGTGTGGTAGGATGGTCCTCTGAACGGGGTTACAAAGTGGGCTGGCGAAAATTCTAGATCTTCGATTCGTGGGATTTGACCAAGGGGGTTAGGACCGAAGAATTCTTCTTGCTGGCACCAGATTTTCTCTCCACGTTCGTAGACGACTTTATAGAGATGCGGGTGTTGATCGACTTGATCCACACATGGAAGCGGTGCAAAAAGTTGCGGGAAGAGCTCGACGTCGGGAAGCGGGAGTACGGGGGCGGCGGCAACAATGGGCGAGGGACTTTGGACAATGTAGTCGGGCGAAGGGGGACGAGGCGACGGTACGGTGGCGACGGGCGCTCCCACTGCCGGGGGAAGATGATATTCCGGTACGTCTGTGTTATCACCCGGTGGGTACTGGAGCGTCGGTGAGGAGGTGCTGTTGCCCACGGAAGAGTCGGGGGTCCCGTTGTTGCTAGTAACCGGTTTTTCTTCGAGGTACTGTTGGGTGGCGGCAGTCTTAGCGAGGAGAAGGAGAGCGTCGAACGGTGAGGAGGGAGTCTGTGGTGGTGAAGGCGGTACTGGGTGTAGAAATGTGTTGTACGCTCCCACGAATGTCGAGAGGCCTGCTACGAGTGACGAGGGCGATGGCGATTTCACGACCGACAGCAAAGAGGAGCCGCCGACAGCAGAGATTGCCAGTGAGGCGGTATAGGCTTGTGGTACTGGGGACCCGAGTAGGTCTTGTGGGGGCGAAGGTGTGAAGGCCTGTTGGATGGTGGCGGCGGACTCGGTGAGGTTAAACTCGTATGCTCTGTCTAGAGCGTCCCAAGCATTATCAGGAAGGAGTTCGTCGTCGTTGTAAAAGTAGGGGGCGATCCAGTCAAAAGGGACGTAGACGTTGGAGATGGAGGGGCAGGACACTTGTGTTTGTTAAAACAGTTAGCTCCAATATTAGAAGACTATTCTAATGTCGCGAACTTACTACTTTTAATAGTAGCGGTGGGGAGCGACGGAGTACTTGTGTTGGAGGTAACTGATCCAAAGACAGAAGAGCGAGATGGAGAGACAGAGGACGGCGACTTGTAACAAGTGGATCTGGAGGTGAAGCTCCAGGTTGGACAGTGGGGGGTAGACAAGAGAATAGTCTGAAGACTATTCGCTACCATTCATGAGCCTTATATACTAATACAGGGTGGTCCGTGCACAACCTCTAGGGCCGGCACTGGTACAGGCAACGGGTGTAATCTATCCATATATAGTACAAGGGGATCAGTCAGCTGTATGTCGGACTATGAAAGTGCATGAGTCATCCTGCTGCGCAAATGAGTCATCACGCTGCGCAATGCTGTGCGATGAGTAATCCAGGTCTGGTGCTTGGTAATCCTTATTCCTATATTTGGGGCGAGTGGGTGCTTACCCTCTCACTCCTTATAAGGAGATTATTGATCAAGAGATATCCCTTATAAGGGAATATTTGATAAGTCCGAGCTTTCCCATTGGCTAATCTCCGAGAGTCTGAGTGCCCTCTCTATAGAGAAACTTATATAGAGACACACTTGTTCCCACGTGTTCCCCTGGTCACGTGTGGGTTCCCAGGGTCACGTGTAATGTCCCACGACCCCATGTTTCCTAGGTCACGTGTATTTTCCCAGAGTCACGTGTCCCCAAGTTCGACTTGGTTACTTGACTATAGCTTGGCTTTAGGGGCAGGTTCTGTGGACTTAGGGGCATCGTCCCCAATCCCCTCTTAAGGTCCTGTGACCCAGGAGTGTGTGTGGAGGTCACGAACGTGGCCGAAGGCCGTGATCGCGACACTCTCTGTGAAGCCATGGAAGTCGCACCTACAGATGGGCTCGACAATCTACTTGGCCCAAAAAACCTTCTGGGTATGGCTACAGATTAGCGATTAGGACCCTCAATTTTGGCATAGTTGGCAGGTGGATGCGAAGGGTTCTGTTCTCCATTCAACTGAGCGCTACTGTACCTCAACTCTCAAGTACCCACCGCAAGGGTCTCCCTTGTACTACATTGCAACACTTGGTTACCTTTGTCTGGCACATTTTGAAGCGCCCACAGGACTTATATGCCGGGGACAATAGACGCCGTACTCCGTTGCACGTAGCAGTGCTCACGGGAAAGGTCAAGTTTTTGCAACTTTTAATGGAGTACTCCATAGACCTGGATAACCAGGACATTACAGATCAAACTCTACTGCGCATGGCAGCACACAAAGGGCTGTTTAACGTAACCCAGATATCTCTTGGTCGCGAAGCTATCGAAATATGTATCAATGTGCTGAACAGTTGGGTTGGCCGCCGCATTGCCACGTCATCATCCGGATGCTGTGGCATTATTAATGAGGTTCGGTGCACAGGTAGACGCACGAGGTGATGACGGCCTTACCCCACTGCTCTTGGCGTCAGATGCATCATGACGGTTACCTGTTGATGATGTGACAAAAGTTGTAACCGTTGTGCGGGCGATAATAGAGCATGATGCCAGTGTCCCCGCGCAGAGCCACAATGGCCAGTCGTCACTGCACTCAGCGCCACGATGCCGTGTTCCTAAAGGCGTGGCGTTTATTGCTGACGTTCGGCGCCACCATGGAAACACAGGATCGTCCTTGGCATCCCTAAAGACAATCACCCCGTTTCTGGACAGCTGTTGGTGGACCACGATGCCAGTGTCCACGTGTAAAACGAGGATGGTCAGACGCCGCTACACTTGGCATCACGAGGTGGTCTCTCCGAGTCTAGCATCGAACGTTATTGCTGATGGCTGGTGCGGACGTGGACCTAGGACAGCGACAACATGACTCCTCCGCACTTGGCATCAGGAGTCGACGCCCGCGTTTCAAGGTGCTAGTAGACCATGGTGCCAGTATCCACGTTCGGAACAAGAAGGGCCAGACGCCACAACACTTTGCGTCACAGTCCGGTCTTCACTTGAAAGTGGCATTATTTCTAGCGTTCGGTGCGGACTTAGCACCGTCATTTCAGCATCGTGGCATCACTGCTGAAGCTCCGCATGGATGTGGACGCATGGGATAACGACAATACAGATCCCACTGCTCTTGGCATTGCGAATTTTTGAGGAAGTGTTCTGATTTGGATGACAGACGTAGCGCGACTGCCCAGGTGCTACTGGAGCATGGTGCCAGTGTCCATGTGGCGAGATACCATCTTGGTTTCATTCTTTTAGGGAGCATGGGGAAGGGATGGAAAAGTGATCCACAATGACTTATAAGGATCGGACCATCTTAGCATTAATACATATGTGATATGTCTCGGCTGGTCCGAGGAATTTGTGTGGCACAACTTAAACGCATACGCGTTTTCAAACTTGAAAATTTTTCTTGTCTCAAAGATCTCAACACTTATATCCGACTCATGGTCCTCCAGTGTGCCGACTGTAAGAAGAACCATTTCAATACTCCACGAGGGCTGGCTGTCCATCGAGCAAGGTGTAAGATCAAACGAGATGAAGTCTTATCCCACAAGATTGCTGAGGCGGTGGTGAAAGCTCTCAAGAAGAAAACTCAAAAAAAGGGTCCCCAGGGTGCCCCACATCCGAATCAGCACATCAATCTAGGCGCAAGTGCAAGTCTCTCGACGGTAGTCGATCCACCTCCTGCTCCAGTATAGTGTAAGGATGCCTCTCCCTCCACATGCCAAATCCAACCTCTCCGATACAATTGCAAATTCGTACCTCTCTTTTTCCTCGTTTCCATCCCCGACGTTGTACACCTTGCCTCCAACACTCGTCAACCACCTTTATCTTCATCTTCCTTGTTCTCGACTCCTTCCCCTCACAACCCAGCCTCAAATGCCACACCCCAGTTCCTCCTGCTAACACCACATGGATCGCTCAAGACTCAGTACTCATCGGCCGACGCCACTAGTGCGCACCACTTCGAAAACCTCGCTGTTCCACATCGCACACGGCGTGCTTTGACCCTCAAAGGTCTAGACCACGCCTCCGTTGGAAGGACACGTACTGTAGATAGGAATCAATCAGGACTTTTTCGTATGTCCCCTTGTCTTTTCGTACTAGATCTCCCGCCCCCTTTTGCCCTTTTACTTAAACTCTTATATCGAACCTTGCCGCACCCTCGTTGTCTTCACGCTCGCTGTAGCATACTTCGATACCATTCATGTATTTGTCTATAAAAGCTCCTTGCCTGTTCTCATTGAGAACAGACAACCTTACCCTCACCGCAGGCAATTGTAGTCTCAAAATTTTCTTCTCTCCGTTTCGCGTGCACACTCTTGCATGACTGCCCGACGATCAACCAAGCTGCTGTACCACCCGTTGTCCCATCGGCCTCACACTTCTCTCTCACTCTCACTGTTTGTCTTCAGTAGCATGCTAGCTCGACCTGTGCGTCAACGGTCTGAGAGAAAATGGAAAACAAAGAGAGTGCGAGAAGTGTCTTTTGATTGCCTAGTGAGGTTCATCTTATTTACAGATCAGTACCTACTGAGAGTTGTGGTAGGGAAATGGTATTGAAAGGAGTCCACGGAGGCGAGAACGACAAAGCAATGTAAAATTAAATGAGAGGCGGTGTGTCAGTGTCGTCAGGAGTCGGGAGTCGGGAGGTGGTGATGGTGGATGAAACAACAAGGCGATGCGAAGTAAGGAAGGTCGAAGCTAATGAAGGCTACGAGACAGGGAGAGAGACGTTGGTGGATGCTGCATTGTGGCCGTTCGTGCGTGGCTGTAAAGGCTTGCCATACAGCAGCACACCATCTATTCACCACACGACTCGGAGGGGTCTAGGAGTCGCTCTGAATGGTTACGCACCTTTCCCTCCCGATACAAGGACTTCTTACCCGCACAGACAATTCCAATTGCACATGCGCCGCAATCAGCTCCTTGCCATCATCATTCGCAGCCCTGAACCTCCTTCTGATGATGCCGCTCCATTTGGTCTTCCCTGGACCAGAATTTGACTGCGTTCACAACCATGATAACTGAAACAACATAGGTCTATTTTGGGTTTACCCCATCAAACCAACATCCAGTCTTGATTCGACTCGGACTTGAAGACGTTTGCAAGTCTCATCTCATCGAACTCTTCACGAGTACTAGATCACGACCCACTCTCAGCCAATGGGATCTCACCTCGAACTCAAGAGCAAGTGTTCTATGTGCCATTTTCAATCCCCTCCATCTATCAACTGATGCGCCGGTTCTTTTCTGGATCACAGACAAAATCTCTTGGCAATCTCGATACCTTGCGATACCGTGTTCGACATGCGCATATTGACACGGCCAAGAGTCAAACATTCCTGGAGAAAGCACGCAGCTATGTCTTCAAGGGCTTCAAAGTTGATGGCTCAAAGGTTGGTAGTCACTGTGTAAAAGTGAGTCTCGTACTCCAACTCGTAGGTCGAAATAGCTCAAACATGCGCCTATGGACTGATCCCATTTCACAGAATACGTTGCCGAAAAATACTCTGAGAACGCAGATTCAATCTAAACTGAGTTTTTGTTGTTGACTTCCTGCACAATTTCAAACTGGGTGTATGGAAGGTAGTACTGCGTTCGAAAACCAGTTGTATAGCGCATATAACCACAATATAGTAGCCAATATGCGACCGCGATCAGTATAAAGAGGCTGATTTTGCTTGCCTAGGAACTATTCAAGAATCACACGACGGGACCAAACGATAACCAGGCATTTCGTCCAACAAATAGCAGCATGCCGAATGAATTGGAGCGTCAGCACCAATACAGTAAAAGGTTGCTACGCTCAGCAGAGGCGTGGTACCACAGTTGTCTGAATGCGCAACCGTAGGCAGTTAATTGGCGATGATGTCAGGCATCTCGAAGAGGGAAGAGACAATGGCATGGATCGATGACATGGGGAAACGTTACTCTGGTCGCCTTGGTAGGCGACATGAACCTGAGAAGTGGGTAATGAGAGCGCACAGTTGCGGAAAGGAGGCGACCCGTTGTGGAGAAGTAGAATGAAGAAAGGCTCGAGGACATAGGCAAGTGTCACAAGCCATCAAGAGTGTGGCATGCACGGTGCACAAGTGGAGATAATGAAACATGGGAAGCAGAGAATCGGATCGATCAGACCCAGAAAGGCCTAACGAACAAGGGCAATGGCCCAAGGGAGGTAACAATGACTACTCAATCAGTGGGAAATTGGTGAACAGGGAAGACGGACAGTCAGGGTGCGAGGCAGAAACCGGAAAGGCCCGAGATCACAGTTTTCTCTTCTCGCTTCTCGGGCACCCAATAAGAATGGCGAAGTCACGTGAAGCACAGATGTGATTCTCCAATCTACCACCGATGATTGTATCTAGGGAGGAGGGTAATGCCCATATGGCATTTTTTCATCTCTGCTTCTTATTTTCGCATAAATCCCTCTTCGAATCCCATTCATAAACACCTCCTTTGAGTTACAAAGTTATCACGATGATGTAGCTAGGCTGTCTTGTGTCGTACGATGTGGAACTTGAAAGGTTCAAAAAAAAGTAACATGTCCTCAGATGTGTTGAATTAAAGATATTTGAGGTTGTAAGATGACTTCAGTGACTTCTTAAGAGCTCAGGCAATAGAACCAGATTAAACAGTCCATTGCAAGCTGCATAACAAGGTGGAAGAGTGGGTCTTTATATACATGTGGTCTCAGGCTCATACCATAATTATCTACACATTATCTACATCGATGCTCACGCGGCGAGCACTCCACTGTCCAGGGCAACTCATTAATGAGTTGCTCCACTCATACTCTGCGCAACATGTGCTGGCTGGTGTGGTGCGTCGCTCCGCGCAGCACCCACTAGCCTGGATACATAATTGTTGCAAAATCAGGAACGGCCTTTTAATAAACTGTTTTTATAATACTATTTTAACTGAATTATAACCACTTTATTGATCCTATCAACCACTTATGGTAATTTTAAGTAATTATATGGGTCTTATCAAGGGCTTGTATTCCCTAGGTGAATTACAATGATAATATAAGTTGTCTTATAAGCCACATTATAGGAAATCTAGCCTTGGTTAGCATAATTATAAAGCCTATTTTTATCGCACCACCTTAAATCATTATAATCTGTTATAAGGCCCCCGCCCAAATTTGCGACAATTGTATGATATATATGAGCGTGCGGGAAGTCGAGCGCACGTTCGTATGGCGTGTCAAACCCGTGTGCACGTTTTCCATAGGCACGCTTAAGCGCGCGCACATGGTAAGGCGGAGGGGGGTAACCGGTAAACGTCGGGTAAACCGCCGCCTTACACTCAGGCAGTGCTCAGGCGCAACTCTGATCATGCACAGAGTTAGCCAGAGTTCAACTCAACTCGGCTCCGCTCAACTCTCCGGCAACACTGCTAGTACTACGTGCTGCCACCGCTGCTGTTCTGATCACTCCGGTACGGGATCAGGGATCGCTAAAGATCGCTAAATGCGCCCACCGCGCCACGGATTGATCTTGAGGTTAACCATCGCCTCCTTCAACATATATTGTTTCCCTCGTTCTCGAGGGAACTAGTATTCACAGTGTCTACTAAAAACACGACAATTCGAGACGAGGGTTCAGAACAAGGAATCACATTGCGTGAGCTCCTCTCACACAAGATCGAGCACAAATCCGTTCAAATTCCCCACATCTCTCCTTCTCCGAGTCCTCCTGACTGATCGGATTTGTGATTCAACATCCGGAAGTATTCGTCGAGGCAAGTAGGCGCCAGTGTTGTGATCAGGGCAACAAGTCCAACGGGTTGCCAAAGCTCCTTCATTCCTCGGTTTCGTGTAGTTACTGGCCGATATGGATGGAGTCAGATATAAATACGCTCGCACAACGCCCGGCGAGGTGATGTGTGTCAACGTTGGGAAGGTACGACGAGAGAAAACAGGGATATGGACGCGGGGAAAGGGTGCGGAGTTGGAAGGGCTGGGTGATTGCCATTGAACATTGGCGGGCGGTGAATTGTTTTAGGAACTGCCTTTGTTATTCCTTGCTCGTTGTCATCGCAACATCGACATAAAGTAAGGACTTCTCGATAGAAATGGGCGTCCATGAAGTGGTCACCTTGGCGCTTCCTATCACCCTTCTTTTTCTCTCGTGTCCATGTGCTCGGCCTCCTGAACTGTCATCTCATGGCTCGTTGTCCTCGGGTAAAATGAATTCCTACTACTAACTTCCCACTGGCAAAAATCCTATAACACCGTCGCGGCCGCGCCGCAGCTTCAAACTTACGCCCTTCCCTTCCTTTACCCTACAGTGGGCCTGGGGCTCGCTCCTGTATCTTATTTCTTTTACTTTCGCTCTTTTTCTTCCCAGCTGGTCTGTCATTCGCATCAACCCTTCCCGCCAACATGCTCGGAACCGATCGGGTATGGATCATAGTAAAATCCGTCGTGAGTCATCGTGTGCCCTCCCATCTTTTCCCGCTGACTGCGTCCCGGTTCAAGTACCTGAGGGTCACTCTGAACTGGGTCACCATAGCTTTCTTCGTCTTCTCGTTCCTGCACTGTTTCACACAGGGCACCATCCAATCGCTCCTGTTCAGCGCCGATGACAACTATGGCGCCCTCACCTCCGAGATCGTTGCCCACGGGAACATCTATCCCACCATTTTCTCTGTGTTTACCGGGCGCCACGGAAAATACAGTCTCAAGTTGTGCGACCAAGTTCCCGTCATGGGAGGAGTGCACAATCCATGCGAGCACTTCTTCACCGTGGGTCAGTCGGAACCTATCACGATTCCATCCCGATTTGTGCCTTCTGGCTCTCCCGCGGTCGAAAGAGATGCACCCTCGGTGCGCCGGCTGTTCCTCAATTCCTTCGATCTCACCTTGACGTTTCGTTCTTTGTGCAGTCCTCCGACTCCTTTGGTCAGACGAACGTGGTGGGTCTTTTATACAAGCATCCTTCCAATCCCTCTCACCTTTTCTCCAGATCTCACCTGTTTTGGCCATCAATGCCATTCATGTCGACTCGCAGCCAAGGCCTGATGGGCTCACGAACGTCGTCCTCACCTCAAATGACGGAACCATGTCGATCACCCTCGAGCCCACCTGTACATTCACCCTCTTGTATCCGCAGGCCGAGTAAGTGCCGGTGTATCTGCGTCCATTTCAATCCTTTTTTCTGACGAGTTCTTGTAGACTGAGTCAGACGCGTCGGGAGGAGCTGTCTTTGATTGGGTCCCAGTTCTGGTTTTTCGGTCTGGCTGTGTTTGCGGTGAGTATATGCGCGACTTTCCTACCTTTCGCCATTGTTGAGTATTTTCTTCAGCTGGTTTTTGAATCCATTCCCCACATGTATGTGTGATCGCCCTTTGAAACTACTTCCCTGCTCACAGATGACATAGCCTCGCCCTTCTCATCGCCCGTCTTCTCGCCACCGGGTGGTCAACCTATACTCTGTGGCGCACGACGAACATCCAGACCCGCATGCAACAGTTTATCGAGGGTCCAGATTCCCCATGCCAACTCACCTTGTTGCGACCCTACTTCGC
>QFFA01002379.1:0-35503 GCA_003316565.1 Russula foetens | reverse complement strand
CACCCTCTGGACACGATGATGAAGAAAGTAGTGATCCCTTATTTCAAGGTACCATTCCTCATGATTTGCATAACCCTGTCTCACCTTGCTGGTAGGATATCCTCATCATGTCTACCAACTGCGATCGCTGTGGCTACAGGGACAACGAAGTAAAATCAGGCGGAGCGATCTCTGAAAAAGGGAAGCGCATCACACTGAAGGTCGAGGACCGCGAGGATCTCAGCAGAGACATTCTAAAAGTGCGCCCCTCTGCGCATAGGGTTTGTGTTAGCCTCTGATGAAATCGTTGCTCAGAGCGAGACATGTGGCCTCACAGTCCCAGAGATCGACCTCGTACTTCACGCTGGAACTCTGGGAGGCAGGTTCACTACCCTGGAGGGGATCTTAGAACAGGTCTACGAAGAGCTGTCTGAGAAGGTCTTTGCCGCTGGAGATTCAGTCGGCAGTGCCGATCCCGACGGCCCCGATATTCAGGAGCGCAACAAGTTTGAAAAGTTTTTGGGAAATCTCAAAGCGGTATGTGTAACACCAATGAAGGGCTACCACTCTGATGGAGAGTTGTCCCAGGTAAAAAATGCGGAACGTCCCTTCACCCTTATTCTTGACGACCCAGTCGCAAACTCGTACCTGCAGAACCTGTATGCGCCAGATCCCGATCCAAATATTGAGATCGTGCTATATGACCGCAGTTGGGAACAGAATGAGGATCTCGGGCTGAACGACATGAAGGTGGAAGGTTACGAACAAGAATGTGAGAAATCGGAAGGCTAGATAGTAATTATTTGCATGGAGGCAGAGAGGATACTCCAGCGCTTGTGATCTACACCATAGAACGTTCCTGCGCTTTTCCGGCAGTATCCTTTGCAATTTAATTGTTAGAGGATCTTACCACTTGTATCATAGGTGTAGAAACTGTATTTACCTAGGTAGGCATTTCGATATAAGCATGCGCCCAGTGGGATAGGCTGGTCGAATAACCAGTGCGGAGGTCGTCAAGCCAAATCGCCGCACGTTCAATCAATGAAAACGTATAATAGATTGAAGTCATATTATGGGCCAGAAAAACAGATGTAACATAACTCGATCATGCCTTGTACGTGATGGCAAGGATAGACGGGGATGCACGACTTTCGGTAATACGCGTCTTCAGGGTCTTTCTAACCAATGCTACAACCGACAAATCATATGCAACTCGAGTTCAACGTTCGCCCATTAATTAGTTTTCGCCTTGGCCGCCATCTAAATGTAACTGTCAGCAGATTTCCTGGCTCGCAATTAAGCTTTGAAGTTTACCAGGTTAAGAGCTGATCCGGCCTTGAACCACTCGATCTGCCCTTCGTTAAACGAGTGAGCAAGGGATATTTGGTCAGTCGATCCATCAGAGTGTTTCAGGAGTAATGTCAAGTTCTTGCCCGGGGTGAAGCTCTCCAGCCCATGTATGGACACTTTATCTGATGGTTGGACCTTGTCGTAGTCCGCAGGGTCAGCAAAGGTGAGGGCGAGCATCCCTTGCTTTTTCAAGTTTGTTTCATGAATCCGTGCGAAAGAGCGAACAATGATGGCAAGGCCGCCCAGGAATCGCGGTTCAAGTGCAGCATGCTCACGAGAAGACCCTTCCCCATAGTTATGGTCACCGAAAACGACCCACTTGATTCCTTTGTCCCGATAGTAGGCAGCGGTCGGAGGGACTCCACCCCACTCGCCTGTGATCTGGTTTTTGACCTTATTTGCCTCGCCGTTTTCAGCGTTGATCGCGCCGATTAGACAATTCTCTGTACAACTGTCAGTCAAGCAAAAAGGCGAACAAGATGAGAAACAATTTACGAGAGATGTTTTCGAGATGTCCACGGTATTTGAGCCATGGGCCACCAGCCGAAATATGATCAGTTGTGCACTTGCCCTTGACCTTGATCAGTATAGGGAGGTCTTCGGGGGTCTTTCCATCCCATGGCGTAAACGGCCTGAGTAGTTGAAGACGGTCACTCTGGGGGCTAACGGCAACGTTGACAGAAACCCTATCAACCGGAGGGGCTTGGTATGTATCTTGGCCAGGGTCGTAGCCACGAGGCGGGAGCTCCTCGCCATTGGGATTGGAGAACTTGAAGGGTTTGCCATCGGCACCAGTAAGGGTATCAACCAATGGATTGAAGCGAAGATCGCCTGCGAAAGCAAAAGCCGTGACAATATCAGGGGAAGCTACGAAAGCGTGCGTTGCGGGATTCGCGTCATTACGGCCCGTGAAGTTGCGATTGTACGACGTGATGACTATGACGCCGCCTTAGCATACATTGATTTCGAGAGCAAATGGACATACTCGAGTTTGCCTCGCCCTTCTTGACGTCTTGACGATCCCATTGGCCAATGCAAGGACCGCACGCGTTCGCAAGTACAAGACCACCAACGCCTTCAAAGGTACTGATCACGCCGTCACGTTCTATCGTGGCGCGAACTTGTTCTGAACCGGGTGTAATTGTGAATTTGCTCTTCGTCTCGAGGCCGTGGTCGGCAGCTTCTCGGGCAATAGACGCAGAGCGGGTCATATCTTCGTACGAGGAGTTGGTGCAAGAACCGATGAGGGCGACTTTCAGTTCGGAAGGCCAGCCATTCTTCACGACCTCGTCCTTGAATTTGGAGATAGGAGTTGCAAGATCTGGTGTGAAGGGTCCATTGATATGTGGCTCCAATTCCGACAAATTCTGCAAGAAGGGTAAGCCAGTAATAGTGGAGCGTCTTGGCGGCAACCTTACAATATCGATAACTTGGTCATATTCAGCGCCTTCATCCGCACGCAGGTTGTGAGCAAATCGTTGAGCATATTTGGCAATATCAGGACGTTTGGTGGCATTCAGATAGTCCGTCATGCGTTTATTGAATGGGAAGAGTGAAGTCGTTGCACCAATCTCTGCACCCATGTTGCAGACAGTTGCCATCCCAGTTGCTGAGAGGCTTTCCACACCAGGGCCCTTATACTCAACGATGGCGCCAGTGCCACCTTTGACCGTAAGAATGCCAGCAACCTTGAGGATGACATCTAGGACTGGTATTAAGGCCCGAAAAGCATTATAGATAGCGAGCTCCCACCTTTCGGTGTGGTCCAGCCAGCAATCTTGCCAGTGAGATTTACACCAATCACCTTGGGGCACTTAAGTTCCCAGGGAATGCCTGCCATGACGTCAACGGCATCCGCGCCACCCACACCACATGCGACCATTCCTAGACCACCAGCATTTGGGGTGTGTGAATCGGTACCAATCATAAGTCCACCGGGGAATGCGTAGTTCTCGAGAATGATTTGGTGAATGATACCAGAACCGGGTTTCCAGAAACCAAGGCCATACTGACAAGCAGTATCAGGACTCGAGGGCGGCCGGGAAGAGTTCGTAAAGGAGTACAGCTTACCTTGGCTGTGGCAGTAGCCAGGAAGTCGTATACTTCTTTGTTGATTTGCTTAGCACGTTCTAGATCTTTGACGCCGCCTATTTGCGCTTCAATCAGGTGGTCACAGTGGACAGTGGTGGGCACCGCAGCAGTATCCATGCCAGCGGACATAAACTGCAACAAGGCCATCTACGGTCGATAACGTTAGCGTCTTTCGGAAAAATGAATATTGATAAGGCGAAGGCGAGTGTGTTGAGGATCATGGATCAACCTACCTGCGCTGTCGCATCCTGACAGGCTACCCGCTACAATATTATGACAATTAGACCGGACACTGGTGTAAAAGGGGAATACCTACGTCCGGGCGAAGCTTGAGGTAACTAACACCACGGACAATGTCCTGGTTGTGCGCGTCATCGAGGTGGCCGTAGACGATCTTCTCCGAGAGGGTGAGAGGGCGGTTGAGCCTGGTATGCGGTTAGTAACAGTGTCACTGGTTCAAAAGAGGAAGCGCACCTGCCGCGGATGATGGCAAGATTGTCCTCGATTCGTTGATAGTTGATATATGCGCCGGTCTCCAGGAGCGACATGGGCACTTTGGTATCGCCGATTCTTTCTGCGACGCTAGCCATGCCCTTGGCAAGGTTCTGGATGGAACGCCATACCTGGGAAGAGCGGGAAGCGAGGTTGAGCATCGTTGACGATGCGGAGGTTGATGGTGGGGGTCTGCGGCGAGGGAGGTGGGCAAGGATTCGTCCCTTTTTATTTGATCCTGCATGCCGAGATGCTCCGGCCCGGTCCCGACATCCAATCGCAGCGTCCCAATTTTTCCCGCGAAATCATGTGTGTGCAATCTGTGCAGTCGCAATTGGGCACAAGTCCGGCAAAACGACCTCTTGCGTCCCCGAAGTTTACGCCAAAGGTGCGGTTACGACATGACGTCTGTGCTACGTGTTTTCCTACTACAATTGACAGGTCATCGCAGAAAAATAGACGTTTGAACCAGTCAATGGGAGGCGTTGCTTCGAGTAGCATTAATTGTCAACGACTGCACCATTGAATCCCAATCATAGGTTGGGCAAAAGGATGGGGAGGAAGCGTCTTATCAGTGAATTGGAAAAACAGGTCGGCAACGAAGCCAATTCATTGTGATAAGGATGTGGTGCCCTTAGAATGGGGTGTACAGGCACAGGAGGGCTATAATGGATGTGTGTGTGACTGCATACAGCTACAGCAGGTACAGGCACTGTGGACACTCGTGGACCCGATCCATGGACCGTGTTGCGTATTGGTCACGTGGTGACGCGTTGAAGCATGTGACGCGGGATTCATGTCATGTCCACTGGCACGAGGTGCGTCTTTTTATCCTACGTTGTCAATCGGCGCGTGCACCACTACTCAATTATCCTTTGACTTTTGGGTTGCAGTATCACATAACTGCTCAGCTAAGTCACGTTATATCCGCAGGTATAGGGCTCGAGGTGGGAAGATCCTCTCTATTGCCGTTAAGTGCGTTTAGTGTCCCTCCCAACCCCCGGAGCGTGTGCACAATTTCGTTAAGTGCGCCGTAACCTTGTTGTCTGAATATACTAGTCTGATATAGCGAACGTAATTGTCTCCGATGCAACCCTCGATATTCACCGTACTGATAGGATCTGAAATAACGGCTTAACCCAGGGTTTGCTCTCCACCCGTCTAGCCCCACTGCGCATAGAACCAGAACATCATCTATCAAGTTTAATTGCCTTAAGCTCCCACACGAAACGACCGGCGCCCACCCAGGGCCGCGTTTGAGGCTGATCTCTCACTTCAACCCCAAACATGGGCTCGGGGAAACTCTGGGATGACTTGGGAAGTACAACGTTTGTTACGGCGAAAAACGATTCTGAAGAGACTAGGCCTTCCGCTCGCAATGCGAAACGCCGTGAAACTTCCAGGAACACAGTTGGATCTTCCGACGATGAGTTGGACTTTCTCTCATCTAGTTCTAGGTCCGAGGATGTTGAGGAACTAGTGCCAGCCAAAAATAAACCCAGGACAAAGAAGAAGCAACTGGGGGGGACCATTATCCAGGGGCGAGAAATAGATTATCATCCTGACTATCTTCCGAAAAAGAAGCTGCCAGACTTCAAGAAGGTCACCAATGCGGTTCCGGAGGAACGAAGCTCGTCGGCTTGCCGAAGCAAGACATCTAGCACCATAAAGAAGGCGCCAAAGCAGGCAAGGTCATACGGAATGCTTGCCGCTCTCCACGACAATGAGAACGGGCGGCTTTCTTCGCCATCAGATGGGCCAACTTCTGACGAAGATCCTTTGGTTGACGACACACACCTGTCCATCCAAGTCTCCTCGCAGCCAGAAGTCCGAAAATTTCCGGGGCTAGCACTCTCTCCCTTGCGAGCCGGTAATCAGGATTCAACCCACACTCATACCCCCAGGGATCGCACGAAAGGCTCTACCTCATATAAACAATCCAAACCTCTTCGAAGTAAGACCACTTCGCACAGTAGTTCAGGCATCAAGAGTCGGCCCACCACGACTTCCCGCCGGTCTTCTAGAATTCAGTCCGACTCGAGCGACTCGAGTGAAGCAACACCCCTTGCTAAGCATCCCAGAAACCGTATACGGAAATTTCCTACGCTCGATCCTCTGTCCATCTCTGATCAAATGGATTCCGGGCTGGACGGACGGGGAGGCGAAGCCCCATTCAACGATGCTATATCTAGTATCCCTTCACGCAGCGCCCTCCCCAATACGACGACGCCTAAAAAAAGCAAGTCTCGTTATCCTTTTCCTTCTCCTTTGTCATCGCCGCCCCATCAACCGTCTCAGGGCTCGAGCTCTGTAACCGCTTTTCGAGGGAGACACCTCCCGGACACTCTGGATGCCATGCCCGGCCAAGAAGTTGACTATGAACACCAGAAAGGAGGTCTACAGCCTCGTCCATTTCCCATGGCTGCGAGCCAGACGAAGGAAGCTCATCGCACTCCCCGCCGAATAACCACTTGCACTGAACAGACATACCCAGACAACGGTAGAAGCAACACATTCTCCAATGATTTAGACGCATTTGCGGATGATTCCCGTCAGCGACGTCCTTCCATGTTGATATCATGAATACTGACTGTTTCTTAGTTTTTATGGAGGAATCAACCGACCCATCGAGCCTATGTCCTTTCTGTGATGAGAAACTTCCACCCAACCTCTCCCCATTATATCGCTCCCTTCTTGAAGCCGCTCGACGGAAAGCGTATCCGGACCCTCGTCCGACTAACCTTCAAGGGCTTAAAGCCCAGATGGGTGTATACATCGCGTCGTGCAAACGTCATAGGTTTGAGGCGCATCAGATACCCGAGGCCATCGCCAAAGGTTGGCCAACGGACATCGATTTCAGCAAAGTCAGGGAGCGCGTTGAGAGACTTGCAGGCCATCTCACGAAACTGGTCCTCGATGAGGGTAACGCAAGGGAGGAAAACATATTTTGGACAGCAGTGATGACGGAGGTTCGTAAGCTGGGCTCTCGTGCCGCGTCCGGTGTTAAGGGCCAGTTTGAGAGCTTTGAGAAGACTCAACCAGGCTAGTGAGTGCGTACTAGCTCAAGGAACTCTTATATCCTAATTATGGGCATCAGTTATGGTGAGTTAGGCTCAATGATCTTGCATCAGACCCTCTACAACATGTTTCCTCCATCCTCAATCGATCCACAATCCATCACGCCTCTTGCACCACAGGAGTTCATACAACGTATTCTCGTCCCTGAGGCTGCTCTTACGCTGATCATGGAGGACACTGGGCAGGACCAAGTCAAGGCTGTGCAGACAATGCGCGAAAGTGCTGGGTATGGGGTTGCCATGTTTCCGGACACCAGCGAAGGTCCTGGTATTGGAGCTGGGGAGGACATCGTTCTCGAGCGTGCTCGCGCGCGGCGTCGGGAGCTTGAGGACGAGGAGCGGATAGAGGCTTCACTTTCTCTCATGGACTCTGAAGAAGAGCACGCTATCCAAACCAAAGGCACCAAACGTCCAAAGAAGCACAGCGGCGCCACCACGACGGATATTGAGGAAATTTATACTGCACGACACAAGATGAAACGAACGAAGGCAGGTTCGCGCACTGATGCGGAAAGTGGTCCGGATCCAGATGGATGTGAGCCGAGGACGATGAGCGCGTATAAGAATAACACAGTTGTCCATTCGAACGTTGCAGGAGATCCCTCCCGATCAGAGCCTTCCCCACTACCGCCACCCATTCCTCGAGCCAGATCAAAGCCTCAATCCCTTCGGAACAGCTCTCCCGAACAGACTCTAGCACACTCCTCCAGACCGGAGCAGCAAGACTTCACCCCAAAGCCAAAGTCTAATATAAGAAATCCTCAGAGAAGGCCGGAGGGACTTAGTATCAATACCCCAATCGATGTGGATGGTCCTCAGTCTATCGCCGGGACCGAAGTGTCATCGGCATTCGAGCAGCAGCCGTCCATTTCAGATTCAAGCGATGCACAAGAGCTTGCAAATCACTCGAATCTTCCTAATCCAAGGTTGAAGCCACGCAGGCGAATAATTGAAACCAACTCTTCCACCGACCCTCCTCCCGGGCGGAACGACCCCGTCTCCCAACCAACAGGCCAGGGTCAATGGCGCGATTCCAGTGTTGAGTGAGCACCCAACATTGGGATCACAGTGTGCTGTTCTGATCACATGCAGGGTCATCGAACCACCACTAAATGGCGACCATCTGACCCGACGAAAGATCCCTGATGGTGTGAGAACCCTTCTGAATGAGTATACTAGCCGGGCTTCCAGGCGCGGGCGACGCTCCCCGACCGCTGCCAGGACATCAAACCTTGGAAATGACCGTCACGACTGGCTGATGAACGACTCCTCTGACTAGAATAGGATCCATGTATAGCAATCCACAGGTAGTAATCTATTAATGTGCAATTTTGTTCTTCATACAGAACTATCGGATCTAGCTTCATACATCCACTGTGCCGGCTTGATTCTCGGGTGAAGAAACTGGCCAACCCGGAAGGGGCCTACCCTGACGGTCTTCCGCTCGAAGGAAATATGTAGTGGTGAGGAACCCACGCTCATCGCCTTCGGTAAGGACAACACCATTTTCCGAGAGATAAAAGGATATTCCTGCACCGAAGGCCTTCTGCACATCGATATAGATTAGTACCTGCGCGGATTTGCGCATACCTTGGGAGGATTGATTAAGACCCATGCGTGGAGCTCCACAAATTATAAGAACCAACCACTTATGACTCCGTCTTCTGGAACGCCCTGAGCTAGATGTATATGATTCCTTGTCATTCTCGAAAGGCCTTGAACGGCTGCGTCACAACAATTGACCGGTGTTCTCACCGATTGAATATAATCAGGACATACATATCAATTTCCATGCGGTCCTGCTTGTCCCATGCACCGCCATGGGAATATCTGCAGCAGACAAAATTGGCTTCAGATCCAGTTTGACCTCCTGCGTGGGAGTGAGTGTGGTCTCAGTGCGGCGCACGCATGGCAGGTCACCTCCATTGAATGGCCCTGATTCGCACGAATCCACCAAACTGCACCTGCCGTCGGCGCCGCATCATCTGGGCCTTCGAGTAGCATGTACCGCTGTTTAGAATCATTCTCTACTATGCGTCGTAGCATGGTGAGGTCGAGCGGAGTAGTAGACGAAGACAGCCTGGGAGAAGCCAACTTCACATTGTCATGAGATTCCACGCCCGTCTAGAAATCGAGGCGTACCAGGTCGTTCACGCGAACATATCCGTCAGGGCGCATGTAGAGACCTTCCAATTTCGCTCCATGACGTAGGATCCAGGAAAGTGTTTTCGAAAGGCGGACGTCAGGTGAATCCTTCGGGTGACCACGAAGCTTCTTCCCTCCATTAGGCGAGGGTCGCGAAGTTTTCTGCTTTGGCAGGTCGCTCATCGTGAGCCTCCTGCGGAAGCCACGGGTAGCAAGTCTTAAGGGAGGGACGAACAGAGGGAGAAAAATAGACTTGCGCCTCGGAGTCAGAACGGCATGCGGATGCGGACAGGACAGCGTGCAGTCATTTCAATCTCCTCCTATCGAACTTGTGTGACGACACTCAACACCCTTCTCGGTTCTTGGACTCGCTCCGAGTCACTTCCAGGTCTCGCTCAGTATTCTAATAAGAGCCATGCATCTTCGGAACTTGCTTTGGGGATATTGCAAATGACCATTCTTGTACGTTGCAGTGAAGCTGCCAAGCCGAACGATGGCCGCCGCCACTACCTCCAGCCAACAGCACAGACTTAGGAGCTTCACCAACTTAAGTGGACCTCTCTCGGTTTGGATGACACAGCTTTCTTGATTCCCTTCACAGCACAGACCTTTCCTGGTACCCCGACCGAGTTCACGTGTCAATATCGTGGATGCCTTGCGTTTGGCACGAGGCTCTCAGTAATCATATATACCCCATCCATCGGCCCGCATCTCTTCTCAACCCATAATCCCTGGTCCCTCACTGCCCTATTGACTTAGCTAAAATTCCGGATACGGACTTTCGTGAGTCTAGATTTACCATGCCGGAAGGTAGACGAACATTGACATGCGAGTAGTCCACCACCCCATAACCATCTCCCAAAGCTCCCACATTTCTCGTGGCCATCGATATTCGCGATCGCTCCTATCTGACACCGAGAGCTCCTCAGGAGCAGTTCCAACTATGTCATTACGTTCGCGCCGGGTCATGATGCGGCCGTCCCGCGAATTCAACGTTGTCCTTCGTGCGCGCGATCAGCAAGTCACTGATCTCCAAGATCATAACGACTCCCTAAAGACGCAGCTCGATGCTTACGAACGCCGTCTAACCAATTCCCGTGCCAACGCTCATGCCGACGCTCGTGCCAATCAAATCCAGGAGCGCAAGATCGAACAGCTGCGCGTGAAGCTACGCGATGCGCGCGAAAGCTCTGCTGCTCAGCGCCGGGCGCTGGAAGACGCCCGGCGCGAGTCAGAGATGCTGAGGGATCAATTGGCCGAGGCACGCGAGGAGAACGTCCGACACTTGGCCCGCATAGCCGAACTCGAGGAATCGCATCAAGCGAAATCGCCCAGAGTATCCACGAGCGACCTGGAGCTTCTCGGGTTTGAAGGGATTTCCTATGACGATATTCTGGACGTACTGGCGCAGGTCACCATCGACCTGGAGGCAGCTGCAAAGATTACGGAGGAGATTCCTTTGTTTGAGCATCATCCAGGACTTGCTCCTTCCACCGTCCGTGCGAACACAACAGAAATGGGTATTCAAACTATCGCCGACGAGGTTTCGAAGGCGAACCAGTCAGGGAACTCCAGCCAGCAGTTGCAGCATGCGCAGGATAGGGAGCATATCCTCTTACAAGTACAGGCCGCTTCTGAGCGGGATCAGTGCCGCATCCGGGAGCTGGAAGTTGACCTCGAACATGCTCGCCACCTTAAGGAAGAACTCCGTATTGCCGTCGAGGAAGAGCGTCGTCTCGTACAGAACATGAAAGCCTCCTCAGTTCAGGAACAATCCCGCATAACGTCTCTTGAAGACGCCTCACGCCAAGATCACGAGGCCATCAAGGTCTTAGAAGTGACTGTCGATCAATATCGGGGAGAGATCGATAGCCTCGAGGCACAAATTGTTCTTCTCCGCACACTTCTGGCGGAGTCCCGCACCTTCAATGATGATCTCGAGGAGAGTTACAATTCCCTCGTGGCGTGCAAAGACGCCTTCATCCAGGATCTTCAAGAGAGGGTCGAGGACCTCGCAACCTCCGAGGCGTGGAATCAGCATCGTGAAGTTGCATTCAACGAGGCACAAGACAGACTTGCGGCTGCAGATATCGAAATCTTGGAGTTGCGACTCGAGCTCGAAGGGGCGCAGGGAAATGCGGTCACGTCGACGAACAGGATCATTCAGCTTGAGGCGGACGCCTCTGCAACACGTCACCGACTTCGAATTACGGATGTGGAGAACGGGGATTTGCGAGACGAGGTGGGCGTGGCGTCTGAAAGGGTTTACGCATTGGAGGACGAACTAGTCGCTGTACAGGGCCGGCTGGACAGTGCCGAGAGCACGATCCGTCGATTGCGTCTAGAACTCGAGCGATACGCCCACACCTCAGCGAGGTTACCAAACTACCCTCCCATTAAGAACGGCACTCAAGACGTCAATGACACCGATTCCGTGTCTGACGAGGGGTCTACCGACACGCTTGTCATGGATCCCGATGAGCATCCGCAGCTACGATCTCCTTCCTCCGGAGTAAAAGATGTGGATTTTCCCACGTCTGCGAACCAGAACGAACAATTTTCAAACAACCTCACGCCACTCTCGGTGCGTGCCCTCGAAGCTCGCTTAGAGGCAATGACACTCAAGTACAAGGCGGCCGAAGCGGCGCGGATATGTGGTGAAGATGTAGAGGACATACTGCGCGCAAAGCTACAAACATTGTCGAAAGACAACCTGTGTGTGGACACGCGATTTCCAATAGCCTCCCCACCGACCAAGACGGACTTCGACGAGCACGCAGATACTCCCTTGGGGGAATGGCACAGTCTGCCGACGATCCTGGAAGAAGACGAGCCGAATATTCCTCCTACGCTCGAACGGGTGACGCTCCCTCGAATCCAGACATCCACCCTACCCGCCACGAAGAAAGTAGCTCGAGTGCCTACAAGAGGCGAACGGACACCTGAACCCACATCAGCATGTGCCGAGTCCCCGCTATTGCCATCACCAACGCTCTCCGATATATGGTTCTCCGATCTCAGGGTCTCCCTCGCGCTCATAGAGACGGGAAGTTCGGTCATGGGCTGGGATCTTCCGTCACCTGGAGGCGATTCAGACGGGTCGTGATCCGTTGGACGCTCAGTAAAAGTTGCCAAACACATGTAGCATTATCTCCGACTTCTGTGTAGATATTCTTATTGTGGTTACCGATTATCATTATATCACTTTCCTTCTGGTCACTGGACACGTTTTTTAGAGTGGTTGAGGGTAGTAGAGTGAAACGTTGCTGCCTCGCGAAGTGGAGCACTAGCGGAGCTTGAGGCCAACCGACCGCCTCAGTCCGATGGTCGTGGTCGAAACTTCCTCAGGGCCAAGGCACATCAGAGGGACGCATCATGATTAATTGGACTCCACTGGTCATTTATAAAGGTCTCAGCAATTACAGTCTCAATTTCCGCAAAGATCGTTTCCATTTCAAATCACCCACAGCCTTTTTACCAAAACTGATTGCCAAAGCCAAAGACCCCAAACTACCGTGCCTCGTAATCCCAAAACGACACACCCTACATCGGCTGCTCTCTTCCTATGGCCCAAGACATGCACGCACACTCATGGAGATCACGAGTAGCTGCGCACTTGGCCCCCATGAAAGAGTATCTGCCGTACCACCAGCACCACCAGCACCATCTTCATCCCCATCCCAACCACCATAATCTCACAACGGAGACCAGTTATGTCGACGGTGAAGCGAAGAAGCATAGCTGGTCTCAGTTCGCAAGCCGCATGTTCGCGAAGAGGTCTTTCAGTGATTCGGATGCGCTAACGAGCACTGGCACGGAGAGAATCGTGCTTCTTCCCGGCTGGGCATCAAGGCGATACCGTGATGGGCCGGCGCTGCCCAGTCGCGCAGGTACTTCTCACCTCTTTCTGTTCAAAAGGAGAACGCACTCATGGTTCGCAGGTGCCCCGTACGACATTGAGGTATTTGTTTCCGGATATGTCGTCAAGCACAAGGCACAAACACTATCGCGTGCCCAACGGAAGATACTAGGGCTGGCGAAACGTTCGCTACCTTACTGCTTCGCTTGTTTGTGCGAGCTGAACACTTGATCAGGTATCGCCTCCCTCCCGAAACTTCCAGACCTACATCACGACGATGCCGAGGACCATCTTCCGCATGAGACCGACCATTCAGCCGAGTCTGCGGAGGATCTACTTTCAAAGACTGCTCTTTCTGACGAGAACCTCGAAGAGATCGAGGTTCACGTGCCAGTATTGGACCACCAATCACTACTAAAACTCAACGAGGTACCCCCAAATCTCACCCCAAAGTCAACATCTGTCACATCATCGAAAGGTATTCCACTGTCGATATCTACATCCGTCACCACACCACGTGAACTGCCCCCACCGTGCCAGCACAAAGTCTTGTCTACCAGCGATGACCATTTACATCTTCGGCGGTGGCACACAAATCTCGAGTCGCGTCTACACCCGTTCTGGGCCGGCGTACTCTCGAACCGCACAGTGCGGGTCTCCGTCCGTCCCCACTTCGATTTGACCGAGGCCGAGGCCGAAATCATGAGCCCGAGCGAGCTGGAGCTTCTCGAGGAACCTCTGGGGGCGTCCTCCGTCGTCACGGACGCAGATGGAGCGTTCAAGACCCAATTCGTCATCCACTGGGAAAGCCTCTGCACGCATCCCAAAGGTGCTCCCATAGCTTTCGTCGAGACGAATTGCGAGCACGATTTCTCTGTTACTGCGGAGCTCATGCCACCCCCGCCGCCCCCGGGTAGCCCTCATACCTCACCCGAGCCCCAGTCGTTGTCATCCTCCCCGACGTCTTGGATACCCACCACAATAACGAGCGAGCGAGTCCCGCTCACGTATTCCCCAGTCCGCGTCATCTCGGATATTGATGATACCGTAAAGCTATCCGGAATTCAATGCGGTCTACGGGCAGCGTTCCAAAACGTATTTGTCAAGGATTTAGAAGAGAACCTGATATCCGGGATGGGAGAGTGGTACACTGAGATGTGGCGCCGCGGCGTTCGATTCCACTACGTGGTGAGCTCCCAGCCATCTGCACCTCTTGCTACCCGAAAACTCAAGTCGTAAAATACCGCAGTCAAACGGTCCTTTCGCGCTCCTTCCTGTCATTAACGATTTCTTCCAACTAGCCAAGTTGCCGACTGGTTCGGTTCGCTTGCGATCCCACGGGACACGCGCTCTCCTTAGTGACCTGCTTTCCCAGCCATCGGATCGAAAGCGTGACGGCGTCCTCGAAGTCTTAACATCGTTTCCACACTCCCGGTTTATACTCGTCGGGGATTCAGGCGAACAAGATCTCGAGCTGTACGCTGCCGTTGCACGTGATCGACCCGAACAGATCCTTTGCATCTTCATTCGCGACGTGAACACCTACGAGGATGGCGGAGGCGGTATTGAGGATCCCACCGGCACCCACGCTCTGGCGAATTGGAAGAAAAGGAGCACATGGGGCATGTCGATGTCGCGAGGAGGCCGATCGTCACCCATAACTATGAGCCTCCAATCCCTTCCACCATCGCCCGCAATGTCTCGTGCACCATCCGACTCAACGGACGATTACTTTCCGAAGACCCCCACTTCGTCCACCAGTGCGCAGAAACCATACGCAGATGCGCTTTACGCGGAGCCAGAGAGTTATGACAACCAGCCGCAATCAGCTACCACGCCCACCGCTACTGGCATGCCGACGCTGACCCATCGCATGACACTAACCGAGTCGGAGAAGAAACGCATGCAATTGCAAGCGCGTCTATGGAAAGCATGCGCCGAGGTGCCGACGAATGTTGTGATTCGTGTTTTCCGTGATCCACAGGAATGCGTTGAAGCATCCCAGGTGATTGACCCACACCTAGCGAGGGAGTGCAGCTAGGAACTTGAATGCCTGGTCGTATACACATGTACCCTTCGATTTTGTACAGGTTTCTTTTGGATGGCTCTGCTAATGTTGTCTTTTCGTCCCTCCCTATCTGGCACAGGTTGTGCACACGAAAGTCAGAGTGTTTTGAGTCAAACAGTGTGGACACGCGACGGCATCAACCACAACGACTTGACACCTTTTGCCAGCTCCCAGTTGTCTGATGCCCATCTTGAATGAATTCAGAAATTGAATTAGATGAGAAAGTCTAGTTCTTGAGAAGTCACAAAATGCAATCACAGACCGTAGAGCGTATTGATCCAACAAAAGGTCACTGGTATCATATGATACTGCCCACGCGTTCGAGCCATCATCCCGTCATCGGTAAACACCAAATTTCCTCTGCTTTTTTGTCCAGCGCCGGAACTTGAAGTTGCCTTGAGCCACTCATGTAAAGATCAATCATCCATATCGTCTCTCTGTCGCTTCTTGGGGACTGCAGTTGCTACGTTCGTCTTGCTCTCATGCCATTCGAGTAATGGTGGCCTTTCACGGGGGTTGCCATTCATCAGCCGAGCTGCAAATCCTCTGAGTCCTTCATCTGCCTTACCATGTCTCTCAGCGAACAGGCGGAGAACATGACCACAGGACCACTTGTCAGCCCTCATGGGACTGTACATTCGCCGAGGTCCATTTTCCTCTCCAATTTCCGGTGCCATCCAGCCCTTGCTTCCACAATAGTCGTCGATTACTTCCTCCTCATTCTGAACCTGCACAGCGATGTCAAAGTCGATGATCTCTAGTCGAGGGCGGGATTCGTTCATATACACAAGGTTCGGGGGCTTGATGTCTAGGTGCGCTATCCCATTCTTGTGAAGAAACGACAAGCCTATTGTCAGATCCCGGCTTAGGTCAAGGAACATGCCGCGGAGATTGCCCCCGTCGGTGAAACAATGCAATTGCTCCTTGACGGACTGCCTGTCGGAGAGCACAATCCATGCCCCTGTATTCGATACTATCGTCTCTATGAGCGAGATGATATGCTTGCAAGGTGGTTTGGGCGTTTGCAAGAACTTCAAGATGTTCGCCTCATCCGATCCCTGGCGACATTCTTTTACGATGTACAGAGTCCCGCTGGTATCGCCATGACGACGCATCCGATGTATGTGCGGTGGTAACTGCCGAGAAAAACATTTATTTTTCACTTGGTGAGTATTCTCGTCAGCAGCACCATTCGTAACTTGTACAACGGTTCAAGGATGTCCTTACCGATCTTGATAACTTCAGATATATGCCCGTACCCTTGGACAGTGACCCCAGACGCTACTGGTCCATCACTACCTTCGAGCGACGTCCCTGTGTCTGTTTTGTATCTCGTGGACATTTGGACGTGCACAGTGCCGTCGAATTCATCCGTCTTAACAAAAGCCGCGAGTCCTCTGACGAAAGGGTGCTCATAGAATGTGTTTCTATCGTCGCTTTTGAATATCTTCGCGAGGTTGTAAAGTCTCCGAGTAGATTCAAAGCGACCAAACTCGCAGGTCAGATAGAGTGCCTCCTCCCGTTGATAAATCTGACGTGAATTTGTCAACCTCATATTCATCGGATGGCCCATGACAACTAATTACTCACCTTGCCGTTTTCTTGGTAAAAGGTAGAGATGTTAACTCCCGAGGCAGTCCGATAGATGGCCACTAGAATGAAGTGCGGTGGCCGGCCTCTGTCCTTCAAAATACAGTTTCCGAGTTTGACAATGCTCGTTCCGTAAGCTCGCATGCCCAGTTTATCTTTGTGGTAGTATGGGTCTGAGCAGACTTCCCGTGCCTATTCGTACCACAGGAATTTGAACAAGGACATCAAGATAGGGAGAGGTTGGAGTTTGTGGCTGGAAGACATCCGCAACTCTATCAGCTGGATCCAGCTTTCCAGCGAACTGTGAAAAAATCCCCCAGGGCTCTAACTCGTTGTCCAAGAGTGTCGGAAGGCTCGACGGATATTATCTCCATAGGCATAGGCTAAAGTGGTGTCGTCCATAATATCAGAACAAATCCCTAGAAATAACGCACCTTCCAGAGGTTGAGTCTGTATGCAGCAAGATCGACTTTGATCTTTTGTTTTATCATCTTTTTCAAGTCGTGAATGAATCCATCTGAGGTAGTAACAGGAAAGGGGTTTGTTTCCCCTTCGATGAGGCACCAGAGTTTGGGAGCTGTGTCAGCCATTTCAATAGACGTTGTTCGTGCGTGTGTTGGCTGGTGGAGATAAACGACGCAGTGTCCACCCCTGCAGCACTTCGCTGCTTACATGGGGTGCTCGTCTCGATTTCAACTCTTCAAAGCTTCAACTCTCAACTCAACACATCCTACAACTCGATCTCCACTTGAGTTCAATATCTGCAAGTTATCCCCTCGACGATTGAGAGTTGCACAGGACTGTACACGCCACCGTCCTCCCCTGCAGTGTCGGCCATCGAGGGCCCGAACCGTAAGCCCACCAACACAACGATGGCGTGAAGAGCCCATATGAAAGGTGACACTTCTACCCGTCGCTACTGTCTAGCCGACTTTGAGAGTGAGGAGGATAAACGGTTTGCCATCCGGGGTCCCTTTGATATATCCATGATCTTACCGTATCGGTGTCATCCATTTCTGTCTGCTTTGCCTATGTGTATTGTCTGTCTTGAAAGGAGATTCATTCAAGAGAACCCCACTATGTAGTCCTCATCATCCTGTGGGCCTCCACGCCCCAGAACACAGCTGCTGCTGTTAAGACCACTGTCAATGCGAGCTTAGTACTTTCTCTAACGAAGTTCCTTCAGGCCATGTTACTGACATCTGTTATGCCTAGATCTTAGTAAAAAATCTACATGATAGGTCAACGCGGGCGTTGTCGTAGGCATTACTATAGTACTACTCGGATCAGAGCGCTTCTTTCAAAAACTTCTCAACCCATGCATAATCTCGTAAATAGAAGAATCAAGTGTTTGTTTGCATTCTATACCTAATTATGGGTGACGAAATTTCGTAAAGATTCGTCTTAGGCTGGGTGATCCGAAAAGTGATGTTCGCAAGTTTCTTATTAGGTGGGCATTGGGACACGGTGTCACGGTGTCATCATACAAGCCCTATTTGTGTCCTCTTGCTAATCTGAAGGCAGTTTCTGTTCTGATCAACAAGTTCGTAGTCGATACTCGCCACACAGCACGAGACGAACACAGTTCCCATAAATTTCTGAGCAAGCGCGTCGCTACGTAGTTCACAGAAAGAATGTACGCCTCGATGTCTCTAACTCCGGCTGTTGGGGTCGACATCATCAGACTACAGCATTCTGAATCACGACCAAACTCACCTTCCAAACCCACTCATACTCGTCCGCCTTGGGCGGCACTCTCTTCGAGGGTTTTACAGCCTCGATCGGTTGCTCTTCGGCACAGGGCTCCCCTTGGGCATCATCCATGGGTCTTTCTGTCTTCTCTTCTTCTGGCTCGCTGAAATCATCAAATTCTAATGGCTTCGCCACGTCTCCCAGATAGTTGACAGCCGGAAGTCCCTTCTTTAACGACCGTAACTTGAGCGTAAACCGCGGGCCTATCTCCTGTAATGCGACCCTTTCCGTCGAACGAAATGCATAACTCGAAGATGCCTTCGCGTCAATCTAGAGATATCCAGTGGTATCGTATGGGGTGATCGCTTACCGATGGCGCCTGAAGAATAAAAAGTCACGCTGGTTGTGCAGCGTGATGACTTGCCGTCCTTGGAATTCAGGGAGAGGTGGGAAGAACGTCTGGAACATTCGCCCGACGGTGTGCCCCAGACGTGTGACGAAGTTGTTGAGGACTAGCTCTGGATGATGAGGTGTTGCTCGCGCGTGACCCTGTTCTCGATGTCCATGGTGAACAAGGATGCTCAACAAAAACCCGAACGGGTACGCACAAAGATCTTCTTTGTAAGTTCGATCGAAGTGAGCCTGAAGTATGCCGTAGGCCCGTTGGGTAAGTGCACCAAAGTTATCGCGTCTTCTCGATCGGTTATATGGTACAATATCAGCGGAGGTGGGGACGGAGATACGCACTAGGCTTTTTCACGTTTTCGTTTACGACCAGAAGGTTGGTGAACCCCCTCCCCGCCGCCCATCCCGCTATCTTCCCCATCTCGAATCCTCTTGTCTTCGGTCGTCTGTGGAACTCGGCCCCAGGAAAGACCCCGACAAGCTCGTCGCAAAACTCATACGTCGCGCGCGTCGCCTTGGGAGATGTCGTGATCAGAACTTTTGGAGGGATCGTCGGGTCGTCGGTGGAGGAAAAGTAAGAGGAGAACGGGTCGGACGCTATATCTGCGGCAGCCTCGGCAGCGGGTTGCTGTTGCTGTTGTTCAGCAGTGCAAGCGGATGAGGAAGGGTCTTGAGGGGCGCTCGAGGACGGGTCTGCCGTCAAGAACGACGGATCAAACTCGCGCGTGTTTTCAAGTGTGCGGGGAACATTCTCCGCAAGTCGTTTCTACGTGTAGTCAGCAGGGAGGGTCGACTCGAAGCAAGCAAAGCCTGAAGTACTCGTTTTGCCTTTGGATCGTCCGCCTCGCGCTTCGCATTGGCAAGCCGACGCTGGAGTTTGGCCTGGCCTTTCTCCTTTTTGGCTTTGTGGAAGACTTGCTCGCGCTTTCGCTTGTTTTTAATCGCGCTAGTCGTGAATCTGTGTGAGCTGGGCATCGAGGCCACCGGTCACTGTCGGGTCGCCCTGTGGCCAATTTGTGAGGAAATTGCATTATCCCACGTGACCCGCAAGTGGAGGTGTGGTGGCAAGCCATCACTCGGTTTCGTGCTCCCTCTATCAACGTTCAGACAGGTCGGCTACGGGCCACGTCATGTTCAACTCCTGTACTCGGTCACTCTGTTCACTACTCTGTTGTCTATTTCTTTTCATCTCGGCTGTAAATTCCCTCCACTTCTATCTCGACGCGAACGAAAAACGCTGCTTCATCGAGGAAGTGCCTAGCGACACTGTAGTCGAGGGTGAGCACCATAAATATCCTAGCAAGCACATGTATCAGCCATTTACGCTGTCATCATTTAGGCCACTACCGTGCATTGGAATGGAGCGAAAAAGATCAGGCCTATAAAGTCAACGAAGAGCTGGGTATTCTGGTGCAGGTCACGGCGAGTAACACACGTCCTGGACGGGTGACCTCAACATAATGCCATCTCGTTTTCACAGGAAGTGGAAAGTGGCCATTCCGTGGCCAATACACGTGGTCCGCCTGAAGGGCGTTTCACCTTCACCTCTCACGATGCGGGAGACCACTCCATCTGCCTGTCGACCAGCTATTCCAGCTCCTGGTTCGGTCCTACCGCACACATCCGCCTACACTTCGATATCGTCGTCGGCTCAACAAAGCCCAACACGGAACACGATCGCTCACACATCTCGGTTCTCTCGAGCAGGCTCCGCGATTTGAATATCAAACTCGAGGACATTCGCCGCGAGCAGCAGTATCAACGCGAGCGGGAAGCAGATTTCCGCGACCTTTCTGAGGTCACGAACTCCCGTGCGGTGTGGTACAGCGTCGCACAAATAGTCGTGCTCCTCGCAACTTGTGCATGGCAGTTGCGACACCTAAGAGTGAGTATCGTAACCATGTCCTCTACCAAACGTTAATGGATGATTTTGTCTATTCCAGCGATTCTTTGAGGATCGGAAGATACATTAGTGTACAGTTGCATACCATCTATGTCTCGAAATCCATCATGCGGGTACCTAGTAGGAAAACGCACCTAGTCGTCACTTCCCTCGATCTTGAGGATCACTTTTTTATTAAAACGACCCAACGCTATTCTCTGAAATACCTCACTAATCATACTTGAGGCTCGCTCTTCGTTGGCTTCTCGCGCAATGGTGACAATCTCATGCTTCGGTTCCTTAAACTATTCGAACGTATGGGCCGAATACTCAACCGACAGTGGGATGCGGCTACTCACCTTCCCTGAGGCCATGATCCGTGCGAGTTCGTCGACAAGGTCGATTCGCCGTTCGCCGTTGTCTTTGTACCACCGACTAAGCCAAAATCCGTGGCTCGTGAGATTTTTGAATATGTGAAAGGACGCGGGGATTGGAACAGGACGTTTTGCCATCGCGCCGTATGTCACCAGATGCGCATCGCTGCCTAGAAGGCCTGCCATAGCCATTGTCGACTCGCCACCGACACAATTCAGACCGAGGCGAATGTCCTTTTGCAAGTAAATAATGTCAGTTAGTAGAAATTCTGATGATAGGGAGAGGGAGTGAGAACCTGGCCATCGGTCCATTCTTTGACTTTTGCCTTGATGGCCTTTTTGTCATCCAACTCGTCGTATGTGACTACATGCGTAGCACCTAGGTCTCGTAATTCTCGTCTCAGCGCATCTATGTCGTCCCTGCACGACCAGTGAGATCTATATCGAAACATCCATCGGGGCAAGCAATTCCACCCACCGGCTCCGGACAAAGTTGATTGTCTTCAGACCAGCATCCCTCGCGAGTTGTATGACTGCCTGACCGACCTATGGACAAGACAAGCGACGTTGAATCCCCCAGGACATTGCACATGTCATAGCTCCAATACGACGCACCGCACTGTTCGCCCCGTTTTGAACGACCCACTGGCCCCTCTCCAGAGTGACGAAGTGCGACAGAAGGCAGTGCGCAGTTGTCGGGTTAACCTGTGGGTCGTGAAATCGTTACAAGTGAGAGTCGGACCTCCCAGTCAAATATAATATATTGGTTGGGAAAGGACACGGACCATCATCGTCGCCGCATTCACCTCCGAAAGTCCCTCGAGCCTCGGCACCTTCAACAGCTGATCCTCCCTCAAATTTGCAGCGCTTCTCCAAGTGCCAACCTGGCTCGCCTTCATGACGACCCAGTCGCCGCGCTCGAGGTTCTGCACGCCATCGCCGACGCCCGTGACTTCTGCGAGCCCTTCGTTGCCGCCTACGAACACGCTCCCTCGGACACCTGGGAAGGAAGACGGCTGCGGCTTCGAGGGATAGACCCCTTCGATCACATTCACGTCTGCTGGGTTGATCGGCGACAAGACGAAGCGCACGTTGGCCGTTTGCGGGGCCGGTGGTGCGAGACTGGGGATGGTGAGGGCCCTCACGACGTCTGCAGGCCGTCCATTCTGGGAGTAAATGATGGCACGGTTCTCTTGGATTCGTGCTGAGGTAGAGAACAGGCGAGCGCGACAGGCGCAGGGTAGTAATGATAAAATTCGACTGCTGAACATCGTTGTCTTCGCTGGTTTGGGACCGTGATCAGGGTCACGTAATGCTCACTCAAACACAAAATCCAGGCCTGATTTGAAACAAAGCACCAAAAATGCGAGTTTTTTTCCCTACATTCTTGCCTAGAATTCAGCAGTTCAGCCAGGCACTTAAAACTCTGGGTGAATGGTTTACACTGTAGGTGTAACTGTTAGAATGCGATGATCACACGAAAGTAAGGGTGAGAAAGAAAAAGAAAGTGATTAAAAACTTGGGTGTTAAGACTTGGTGCTAAGTTTGCTCTACTCTCGATAATAACACTTAAGTATGTAGGAAACTGTCCAACATTTCAGCTTCGTTTACTTGCATCGGTTTTACGCCAACCCAGCCTCGACAACCAGGGTACGGAATGTAGAATCCGGTTTTGTCAACAAGTTGTTAGGGGTGTCAAGTTCTGCGACCTACAAGCAGAGTTATTACGTTCTCTGGAGACTCACTGTCTCACTTACCCTGCCGGCGGCCAGAACTAAGATCCGGTCCGAGTCCATGATCGTATTCAATCGGTGCCTATGGTGACGTCGTAAAGAGACGGATAAAATTGCTTTCACGCTACTCACGCAATAGTAAGGATAGTCGTGTTCTTGAACTGTGGGCCACGGATGATCTCCTGAATCGACTTATCCGTCTCAAGATCGACAGCGGATGTTGCTGACAGTAGAGGTGAATACATGGAGGCCCTACGAGGGGTGGGGTCTGGTTACCTTCGTCTAGAACCAGGATTTTCGTTTTGCGCAACAAAGCCCGGGCAAAGCATACCAGTTGCCTCTGCCCAGCAGACAGCGACGAACCACCCTCTCTGACTGGCGCATCGAGCCCCTCAGGCAGGCTTTCTACGTACTCCTTCAAGTGGGCCTATAGAAGCCGTGTCATTAGTCACAACTATCGTACCACGTCGAAGGTGCGAGTTACCTGTTTGAGTGCTTCCCAGATGTCAGTGTCTTGATATTCACCGACTGGATCGATATTCTCGCGCATGGTTCCTTCGAACAAGTCTGGTGATTGAGGAACAATCGTCATCGCCGAACGCAAGTCATGAAGTCCGATCTTGGTGATATCCACTCCGTCGATCAGAATCGTTCCCTCGGCAGGCTCAAGTATGCGGAACAATGCGAGTAGCAGCTGTGATAACCAATCACCAATTGGTGATGTGCACATTGCAAAACACAGAGGGTCTTACAGATGATTTCCCGGCGCCAGTTCGACCACATATTCCTATCTTCTCTCCCGGGTTCTGTGAAACTCTGATCAGTACAGCAATTCGTAAGTCTCGACGATCATACCAGGGTAATCGAAATGCTCTTCAGCACCAGTTCCAGTTCAGGACGATATCGGAGTGAGTATTTTCTGGAACAAGGTCGTTAGTGATAGAATTCCACCAATGCTCCAAACGAAAGCACCGAAATTCAACGCGCCCATCTGTCGGCCATGCACCTTCTGGCTGTGTTTCCGGGATCTCGTATGGCGCCTCGGGTCTCAGCTCGATGTATTGCAACATTCGTTCCACGCTGACGATATTCTGTTCTACTTCGCTCGCAGCGCGCACAAGCCAGTTCTGCCAAATCTATTAGGGCTTTCTCGTCCGATTGACGTCGACCAGCGTACTCACCAACGAGCTAGTCGCGTTCAGCGCGTAGGCAATAACAAGCCCAACGAGCCCCGCGTCAACCCCGCTCGTCACCAGCGCTCCGACAGCCAACGTAGATGATATCAAAATAATTGCTGCACCGATGAACTCGAGGCGCACAGCTAACCACCGGTTAACCGTGGTGCTGGGTAGATAGCACATCTGATTGCGGTCGACACGGCGTTCGTTGATTTCGGTAAAAATTCCCTGCTGATTGAAGGCACGAATCGTGGATAGGCCGGTGAGCGACTCGGAAAACCAGGATATGATAGGAGAGCGAGAAACTGCGTTGAGACGCTGAAGTTCACGCGATGTCGCTAGATAATATCTGCAAGCAGTGTTAAGATAACGTACGAGGACCTAAACGAGGACACTAACGTCATAAAACGCGAATACATCCAGCCAAGAGGGATGATCGCGATTAGGAATGGTGGGAAGCTCGATCCAATGACGATCACTATGCCAACGGAAGCGCACGACGTGCGAACGAGGAATTGGATAACCTGGGGCGAAGAGCCCATTCAGAGCGGGATCGCCACCGAATGAGAGCACACACTCACTCTTGCCAAGGCCTGATCCACAACGTTTGTGTCTTTTGTGAATAAGTTCAGAATACTAGACAGACAGACGCAACAGGTCATATGACATGCGTAAATCCGAATAAGAACTACTTGCCGGCCAGAAGGTGTGAGTTCAAAGAATGTCAATGGAGCGCGAATAACCGAGTGAAGCATCTGCAAGGCCGAGTCAGAAACGAAAAGTCGGAGAAAGATAGATTTCACGCACAGAATCGTGCAGATGTTTCGAACTCCTCAACGAGCATAATACCAGCATCAAGATCGACCCCATGCAACTAGACATCACGGAAGACAACGATAAGAGGCCATAGACCCAGAGAAATTTCATGGCGCTCTTGTTCTCGCCACTCTCCCGGTTTCCCTCACTCCAATACTTCAGCGCGAACGTACTGGCGATCTGGAACGCCTGCTGCAAAACAACCATAACCACGAAGAGGAAGAACCCGGCTTTGGACGCTGCCTCGATATAGCGCCAGTACACATCTCCCTTGACTCGTCCCTGGGCACTTTTTTCCTCGCTCAGACCGCCGGAGGCTGCCTTCGTTGTTTGGGATGTGACTGGTGCAAGGATTGCGCGACTGAAGCTCTTCTTTCGGGTGAGTTTTTCCCCAATAGCGTCTATTTTCTCCTCGGTCAAGGTGCCTTCCCCTCCGCGACTAGAACCACCAGATGGGGTAAATCCTTCGTCACTCAGGAACGGCGTCACGCTTCCAGATGACGTAGTTCCACCTGTATGGCCGTGTCCGTGACTACGATTGAGTCAGCGATCTCGTGGTATATCGGATACGTATTAATCCGCGCTAACATTAACTTATAGACCTGGCTGGCTTTGTCTCCCGCAAGATTGGCGTACGACCCTAACTCGACGATGATACCACGGCGCACGTAGGCCAGCTGATCGAACTTGGAAAGAAATGAGATACTGTGCGTAACCACAACTCTTGCCTTGGTCGCAAGCAATCCACGTGGCCCAATGACTTGATCTGAGCGTTGGTGGCATCAGCAATCCTGGTTGGTGACATAAAGTAGACAGGTAACATACCAAACACTTGCCGGGCAACCTGCGAATCCACGGCAGCCAGCACGTCGTCAAGCAGCACCCTGTGAAAAATCAGACAACCGCGCCTATGTAACGGGAGGCATCCTTACAGGTCCGCGCGCGCGTATACGGCACGAGCCAAAGAGACGCGGGCACGTTGACCCCCACTCAGCTATACCACCTAGGTCAGATCCGCATTATGGCGTATTCTAGGCGACATACAGTGATTCCTGAAGGTCATTAGCAACGATCCCATGCTGTAAGACGACCAAAAAATGGGCACACCTTTCTCTCCGACTTCGGTTAAGTCACCATTTGGAAAGAGCTCCAGGTCTGGACGAAGGGCACATGCTACACAAAAGAAGTCGGACGTGAGCTATGCAACTAGTGACGGCACTAGTCCTCAAGGTACACACCGTCGAGCACCAAGTTATAAAACGCTTCGTCGTACTCGTGCGAAAACAGAATGTTGTCGCGAATAGAAGCTCCCATTAACCTGTCGAGGGTTTCATTCGGGTGTTCAGGACACGAATGCAAATCGCCCTACCATGGATTCTGCGGAGCGTACGCTACGGTCCCATGTAATGTCACCTTGCCATCAATCCGGCGCATGTCTCCAATGATCGCCGAAAGGAGGCTCGACTGCGATCGTGAGACGTAATCGGGCTAAGATGTCATCAAAACACAAACCTTGCCGGCGCCAACCCGCCCAATAATTCCTGTCAGTTCTCCTTTTCGCGCAACCAAATTGATACCCTCTAGGGTCGGGCTCTGCGCGTCTTTGGACCAAGCGAATTCGCCATTCTCGATTTCGAGCACCTGAGACGGGGTCACCGAATACCTTCAAGTAAAAGACATTCCCTGCACATACCATATCTCCAGGGGAAAGATTGGACTTTGGTATTACCTCTCTCGCGTCTTGCTGGAGCTCATCGCTGTCTAAGAAGGCTTGGAGACGCTTGGCAGAGACAAATCCTTCAATGATTTGGTTGATGAGGATGGCAACCTAGAATAGGGCATGAGATCACGTGACGGTAATCGCTGAATAGCCAAAGCTACCATCGCAAGCGGGAACTGCAGTAGCATGAACAGCGAGATCGCAGGAAATATAATGTCGCTAGTTAGTGGCCTTGAGGATAACTTCGCAGCAGTGGCAAAGGAACTGAATGCGACCAGCACTGTGACATTAATCTTAGTCAGACGGATGTCTACGAAGCCCGATACAGGAGGGAAATGTACACGGAATGCCAGCCCATAGCGCCGTGTTCATGGCCTGTATTTGAGAGGATCTGAGTTCGGGAAGGATCGAATCAGCTAACAGATACGCACACTGCAAAGTCCGATTTTCCTCAACATCTTCAGTTCCTCCTCGTTTCGCACGGATAGCACACGACGAAGAAACGCATGCTCCCAGGCGTACAACTTGATACTAAATTCGGAAAACATAAGAGTGAGTGTCATGAGACGTCTTCAAAGGCCCTAATGTAGTACCTCCTGATATTCGCCAGCAATTCACTCATCAAGCGCGAACGCTTGTCCTTTGACTTCATCTGCTTGATCTGAAGGTTCTTCAAGAAATTTGCGATCACTGTATTCAACGGGACGGAAAAGATCATGATGGCGACCCCAACGAATGCGGCCCATCCGAGAAGGTTGTATAGCGAGATGAATGCGAGCGTGACCTTTATAAAACGTCGCATTGTCAGGGTTACAGATGTTTACACCGTGTAAGAGACATCTGATTTATTACCTGGAGTGGGGCCGAAACGATCATGAGCCCGTACGTGCACAAGTCTTGCAACCTTGAGGCATCGACCGACATCAGGTTGACGATATCCCCCGTTGCTTTTCCACGCTCATCATTGGATAAGACGAGTGCCTTCTGATAAATGACTGCAACAAGGCCCGCACGAACCCGCATGCCAGTCTCGAAGCAACGCTGGAAGTACTAAACCCGATGTCAACAGACGGGAAAGCACTCATGATAAAATCCTAACCTGATGAAGGATGATTGACTGTACGATAGCGGCAAGGAACATAAGCGTTGCGATCGAGAGGCCCTGGAGTGGACTCGGGGCCAGCTGATCGCTCACGCCATTCAACCTTGCGCTCTGATAGGCGGCGATGAACGAGAGGAATAGACGCAAGAGTTGAGGCTGAACGAATGCAAGGCAATCCTGAGTGATCTTGAGACATCCCGCGAATAAGTATGGTCCTCCGTATGAGACAAACATTGCCGTCCATAGGGATTTGCTAAATAAAGTACACCGTCAGTCCGCATCCACGAGAACAGCCGCGTAGCAGAACGAAAACTCACTGTTTCTTCATAGCATTCTGCAACGTTTGGCCGAGTTTGGAAGTCTCGTCCTCGGGAACAAGTTCCGGAAGGTCATCCTCCGTGATGAATTGTTTAGCGCCCTTCCTCATCAGCTGCGTGAGCCAGCCAAACGTCCACACGCTGAAGATGTTCGCCGTCAGCTGTGGGTTCTCCGGGTTCAGGCGCGGCTTGTCGTCCGGTTCTGCACGGAACTCTGGGCCCACGAACTCAAGAGCAAACGCAACGACACCCAGGGCGCCGATACCCCACCGCAATGCAGGGACCAGTGGGCCGCGCGGGTCTGCGATGCCAAGGGTAGTGCGAGTCCAGATCAAGAGGCAGGGAATGTAGGCGAGCCAGAATATGAGGGCAATGGTCGATGAGCGCCGGGTGCGGGTGTGATTGAGGTAGGTGAGCAACGGGAGAACAAGAAATGCTATGGCCTCTAGGATAAATGACGGGTAGAATGATACATATCTAGGGAGAGCAATGGCTATGCCGAGATCGACGATGCCAGTCGACAGAATGAGCCCCAGGACAACCTGGGTCACTAGGTAAGCACCATGACCAAAATCTCTGCCCTATGAGATAGGACACGTCAGAAATGACGCACCAATTTTGCCCACAAGAGCCACGTGTTGATTCTGTGCGTACGCTGGAGTGCGCTAAGTCTGGATAAATGCCATGAACGCAAAAGGCTGAGCAGTATCAACGATCCGAGGGGGACTGAGAACAATACAGCCTCTTCGAAGCAGGGGGTAAGATCAAATGGACGAAGGGGGGAAGCGGGTCCCCACCCTTCGGGATGGTGGCACACAGCGTCCAGGAGCATTGCAACCACCAAAGGTTGTGGTCAAGGCGGCGACGGATGACGAGTCGAATTTATACACCCAGCCGCCCAACGGGTAACTTACGGGAGAGTACGGGAGAGTACTAGTTGAGTCATTTATCAGCGACGGGGCGCCTTGACCACGTGAGTAAGCTGTACTTTTCTTATGACTCGCGTGGTTTTAATAAACCACATATGGGGACAGTTCCTGTGCCGTTAAGCGCACAGACAACAGGCTGAGCATGTCAGTAATCTACTACCGTGGTTCTATTGCTCTCGTGCCTCCTGCATGCGCTCCTTCGTAACCTGAATGAACTGTTCTCTCAACGCCCGCTGCTCTGCAATCTTTTTCAGTATCGTACCCCGCCGCGTCGTAAAGTCCCCGCGCCACACCCAACCCGGCGAATTCTTCCGTGTGAGCCGCAACAGCTGGTCCTTGAGCAAATCCTTCCTAGCCCGGGTGTGATACAACTCGTCCAAAGATCGCTCGCGCGCCTCGCGGTCCGCCTCGGACATGTCCTCGGCCATCATCGGGTAATAGAACGGCTCCACGAGTCCGACGACCGCGCGCTTGTACGTGCGGTACGACCTGCCCGTGCGCACCCAAGCGCCATTCCACGCGCGGCGCACGGGTGCGAAGTAGTTGTCCGTGCGGATGTACGTCGTTTGCACGCCGTACACGGCGGCGAGGTACGCCCGGACGTCCGTTTTGGTGACCGACTGGGGGATGCGGAACGTCGCTTCGTAAGGGTTGTAAGGCTTGCCCGCTGGTGTAAAGTTGGGCACGAGGCGGAAGATGATGTTCGGCAGGTAGACCTTCTCGCCCACCACCTGCGTCTCCTTCGCGCCAGACGGCGTCACGACCTCCCGCGTACCGCGCAGCCGAGATCGTCGCGAGTTGAGTTTGGCGAGCCATTCGGCCTCTGTGGGTTCTGTACCATCTGGCCGTAAAAGTTCGCCTTTGGCGAGAGCGCGCTGGTACCGGGCAAATTCTGTGGGTGTTAGACCGCTGGGGAGGGCGTCGGATTCGGCATCGGTGGTAGAAGTTTTTCTCGCGCGACGAAGGCGGACAGCGCGAGGTGTTGATGCTGTCCTTGCAGCAGTAGCAGCTTCGGGGAGGGTAGAATAACTGCGCTTGAGCAGGACGCTCATTCTCTTCGTCGCTGCGTGCAACATCATCACAGTACCAGTTGTCCGTGCTGTCGAACGGCGAACGGAGCGGAAGGAAAATAACCGATGATTCCGGTATTTGTTCATATTTACTGCTTCCAAGTCCCACTTACAAACTACAAACAAACAAACAAGTACCTTACAATAATAAATAAAATAAGATACACTCCGCTATGAGAAGAGCTTGACATACGCCTCACGAACCCTCCTAATAAATGTGAACACGTCCCGCGACTCATTTAACTGATCCAGTAATGTCGGCAAAGTGGGTAATAGCGGCGTCGATGTTAAAACTGTCGCCTATCGTTGGGCGATGCATCAAGCAAACACAAATGATGGGGCGCACCTTTATACGAGGGTGACGATACGTCGAGCACGAAGCTCACTTCATGCATGGAACGCGAGCCTTCGCCGCCATTGATGGAATACCGTATCAGGAGTTGATCCGGTCCAACGCCCTCGATGACGCAACTCAAAGCGCGCTCGCAAGCACGCAACTCCGAAGATGCCCGCGCCGCATGCGCGGCCAACGTTTTCTGCTCAATCTCTCGTTCTGAAAATGTAAGGTTTTCGAAGGGTCAGTGGGAGCGAAGAGACCCATAGGTGTAGGGGAGGAAACGGACCTTTACGGAGGTTCGCTGCGCGCGCTCGGTACTGCTCAATCTCTGTGTCGAGAGCCGCAATTGCCTCGTGTTGTGACGAGACCCGGCGCCGAAGCGCAGCGACAGAGGACTCCGCCTCTTTGGTTTCCTCGCGCTCGTGTCCGAGTACTACAAAAACAGACCGGACATTCAGCCAAGCCAAATAAAAACAGCGAGCGCGCGCGCGTCACGACACTAACCACCTATAAGCTCGATTTCCTTCAACTTGCACTGATTCGTCTCCTTTTCCATGTTCTGAGCGCGTTCCGCGAGCTTCTTCGTCTCTGCGGTGTGCGCTTCCCGGCGCTGCGTGATCTCCGCGATGGCGCGTGCGTTGAAATCTGCGAAGGCCTGTGAAAAGTTGCGCGCTGAGGCTTCATACGCAGAGAGGTGGAGGTCTATTGTGGGATTTTGGGTAGCGAGAACGGTGGCAAGGTTGAGTTGTCCAGGTCTAGATGGCATGGTCGCGTGCATTGGAATATCAATGGTTTGGTTGTAGCTCGGGGGCCAGGGTCAGGTCGCATCAAGGTTGGTAGCTCACGTGACGGCGAAGCTTACGTCGGCAGCGGGTCTCACTGCCACCGGCCAGCCACCCGTATCCGTCGTATGTGCGAGATCTGAGGTCAGTCGCCGCATACTATGGACCATCAACTCAGCTACAACGCCTATCAGCGTTCCCTATACTCTGACACCCCTTCCACCATCGCAGCGGCCATCGCGCATCCCACACCCCACCCCCTAGTCCCTCAATTCATCAACGATGCCCATACCCTTGCCCACGGACTGAGCCCTAGCTTGCCCGTCACCAACGACGAGAACAACATCTATGGCCTCGTCATAGACCTCTTAGACCCGGAAACCAGAGAGGCCGCCCTCCTCGAGCTCTCCAAAAAGCGCGAGCAGTATGACGACCTCGCTCTCGTCCTGTGGCACGCATTCGGTCAGCCAATCCTTTTCGCTCGCAAATCGTCTCAAGTCACCTTTTGTCTCACCGCACACCCAGGTATCATGCCAGCCCTCCTTCAAGAGATCGTGTCCGTCTATCCAATGCTCTCGCCACCCAACCTGACAGCGCATGTATCCAACCGCGTTTGCAACGCCCTCGCGCTCCTCCAATGCGTCGCGTCTCATCCCGAGACAAGACAGCTTTTCCTGAACGGTACCCTTTTCCATCCCCTCATACCCGCCCATGCATCCGCGACTGATTCCACCGTAAAAAAACATAGCACATATACCCCTCTTCTTGTACCCGTTCTTGAACACAACTTCTAAAACACGTCCATTTGAGTACCTGCGCCTCACCTCCCTCGGCGTCATCGGCGCTCTCGTCAAGGTATGTCCTACCCCCACCTTCCTTTCTTTCGATACCCTCCTGACCCGTTTTCCATCTCTCTCAAAATACCCCACAGCAAAACGACAACAACACGGTGATACACTTCCTCCTTTCGACAGAGATCATCCCCCTTTGCCTCCGCATCATGGAAACTGGCTCAGAACTTTCCAAGACGGTCGCGATCTTCATCGTGCAGAAGATCCTCCTCGACGAGACCGGTCTCACCTACATCTGTCACACTTACGAGCGCTTTTTCGCCGTCGGCACCGTCCTCAGCAACATGGTCAACCAGCTCGTCGAGACCCAGGCGGTCCGACTCCTCAAACACGTTGTCCGTTGCTACCTCCGGTTGAGCGACAACCCGCGGGCGCGCGAGGCGCTCAGGGCATGTCTCCCAGAGCCCCTCCGCGACAACACTTTCGCCGCACTTCTCCAGGTGGGCTACCCATGACGTGTTGATACCTGGTGTTGGGTAATACTGAATCCCATTGGCACAGGGTGACATGGTCACAAAACGTTGTCTCACGACGCTCCTCAACAACCTCAACGACCAATAAATCGATCTGCTCCCTGTATTATTCGCCTGTTGCTATCGTCCCTTCGCCCACTTCCCATACGCGTAACCCACCCGTAGTCGCAACTGTACCTATTACAATACCTGCGTCTCACTTTTCACCTTTTATTTTTGCTCTGGAGTCTATATTTGCTATCTCGGGGGCCGATGTACTAAATTACACTTTCCTATGTAACGAACGAATGGAGTAAAGCAAAAGAGAATATAGACTTGTATATATGGTGGCAGTGGTGGAAGTGGAGGCACCACGGTGCTATCGCCGAAAAGGGACTCGGTCTACGCCATTTATGGCCCCTTCTACCTGGATAGTGAGCTCCTCCAGCCCGGGTATACGCGCACGCAGAAGAGTGTCGACGCGCTCGACGACGCCGTCCAGGTCGTAATCCTTCTGCGGAGTGGGAGGGGCGAGCTGTATATGCAGCGAACCAATCAGGCTGCTCGCGTCCTTAGGCCAAAATTGGGGTTCTGTGTACGATGCAAGCCCTTCAACAGAAGCGAGCTGTGCTCACCGACTTGTCAGCGAGGGCAGATGCAGAGAATGGTCATGAGAAGACGTTACCTCATCCAGGGCATGTGTTATGCCATCGGCGCGCTCCGCAACGTCCAACGCGAGTACCTTACCCGTGTCGATGACAAGCGGGATTACGCTCGCAGCGATGAGTATCGCGATGAAAATTGACGCAATCGGATCAAAACCGGTCCAGCCATAGAATTGGATGAGGAGTGTTGATACAATCACACCGACAGAGCCGAGCGTGTCCTATCAATGGCGCCCAATCCACAGACCTCGGTCAGCAAATCGGTAAATAAAGTAGAAGGAAGTGAAACTCACAGCCATGACATGCAGAAAGAGGCCGCGCATATTATGACTATGTCCCTCGCGAGAATGCCCACTGCCATGGACGTGTGAGTGATCGTGGAGATTAGGTGTATGGCTATGAAGGTGCGTGTGTTTATGGGATGCGAAGTGCTCGTCTACGCCAAAGCGATAGCTCGGCGTCACAGGCGAAGACGGCGTGCCTTCGAGACACGCCGCATCGCGTAACTGTAATGATGGTGCACGGCGGCTGTGTGTTCGGTGACCGTGTGACTTCGGCGCTAAGGAAGGGATGGTATGGGAATGGGGAATACTAGAACTAGGAGGGGGTGGCGAGAGTGAGGAGAAAGTTGCCAAAGAGGCAGAACGAGTATGAATGCGAGATGATGGCACGCCGGGGATATCACCACCGAGAAACCCGTTTGGTCGGGACTGCGGGTGCGTAGGTGAGGCCATCAGGTGCAAGTTGGGCACATCTAAGTGTGAGGTTTTGGCGTTGTGAGGCGGCGAGTGCGAGGGTTGGTGGGGATGCGAATGGGCGTCAGACGAAGTTTGGGTATCCCCACATTCGTCCCCCTGGCTTTCGCACGCATCCTCATTACTCGGATCAGACATGTGCTCCACAATCGTTGAGGCCTATAACAGCCAAGTCAGTCCCTCGTTGGGCGTACACGAGTAGGAGACCAACCTCTACATGATCATGGGTATGGCCATGTTCGTGCTGACTGTTTGAACCATGGACGTGATCATGGTAGTGCGCGTGGTCATGGACATGGTTGTGATCATGATGTCCGTGTCCGTGATCGTGGGCGTGCCCATGTCCATGGCTATGCGAATGTCCGTGGTGTGCATGGCCGCCCATTGCTACCATGCCAAACAGGTTGATCACTAAGCCCAAGGTGCTGACCAGAAGTAGTTGGTTGGTGTTCATCTCTGGCGGATCGAGACTAGAATACGTTAGCAACAAATCTCGCTCCTCAGACAGCCATACACTACTCACAGGCGCTGTATGGCTTCGAATATGATAAAAATTGAGATCAGAATCAGAAAGATGCCGTTCGCAAAACCCGAGAGCGTCTCGATTCGGCCGTACCTAAATTACCGAGGACCGTTTCAGGATCACTACAGGAGATAATGATAAAGCCACTGACCCATATGTGAACCGCTCGTTGGGCGGCCATGTTGCCATGATCGATGCGAACAGACCGACACCAATGGCCATACAATCAAAGCCCATATGAATAGCTATATATACAAGTCTTCATCAGTCGGCGGTAATCACCGGGGCTCTAGCCACTGACCGTCGGATATCAGACCCAAGCTATTTGTCCAGACGCCATACAGCATTTGGACCATCATGTATGATAAGTTAAGCACGAGAAAATAGAAGATTCTCCGCGACTCGGGATTTGACATTATGGTTTTTAAATAGGAACGGGCGACCTGCGTTGCCGGAACGCGTGGAAGACCGTCGGCAACCTGTAACTTCTTTGGGTATCCTCCTGTAGAGGTAGAGGTTTGAGATTATTCGTCACGAGCGTCTACGACTGACCATACAATAACGATATTCCCATTAATATCTCCATCGTGGTAGGTAAACGAGAGCACCACATAAATCCAAAGGTGATGCTGGCAACGAGTGCAGAGGCTGAAGACAACAAGTTATAATGCGGAGTAGTAAACACAGTTGCGTCGAATGGGCTACGCCCGTATCGGGTAGAAAACGCCGCCAGAGGGATGGCCAGAAGAGAGAACAACGAAACGGGTGGCGATGGTGGCGCGTTCGTCTAAAGCATTGGCAAATGAGGTGTATTATACAACACAGATGATGATCAGGATATGCTCACAAGAATCTCCGTAGTCCCGTAGACGATCAGACCGAACGTCGCTGCGCCAATGGTACAAAAGGCCGACACATATTTAGCACCCACACTGGGTACCAACGCGGATCTGAAATGCTCCGAGGCTCCCGTCGAAAGTATGTGCAATAGAAGGGCAAAGTATCCTGGGAGCGTCACCCGGACGTCGTTGATGGAATAGTGAGTGTCAGAGGCGAAGGAAATGGCAAGGCCAAGAACAACCGGTGCCAACCGCACGGTCTGTGTGTAGGTGGAAGGAACATTTAGGGGGTGAAGAGGCTATGGGAGCTAGGATATGACGGTACTCACCCAAGAGGCACTAGACAGCGTCTTTGCCCAAACGGACGAGAAATGCGAAAACATAACAACGCTGCGAAATCACCAAAAAGTCAACAAAATGTGGCGCAGAC
>QFFA01002378.1:0-39161 GCA_003316565.1 Russula foetens | reverse complement strand
TTTTGCCAATTTATGTCCGAATCTCGTTCCCACAATAAGTCACTGACGGTGCTGGTCACGATTGTTGTCCTCGAGACAGCTCTATTATCTGGATGTGGTTGGACGAGGAGGACCATATGGGAACCCTGATCCATTTCGGGGTTTCCTTGCTGGCGAGTCAGAAGTTCTGTGAGCGAATCCCAACTTATACTGTTGACCTTCAAGCGGACCATGGAATCGTATTTGATGAGATCTTTGGCGCTGCAGAAAGTGTAGCAATCTCGGGCCGATGGCCCATACTTTGAGAAGAAGTTCGCAATATCTGACTCGTTGCGATCATGCTCTTGAAGTTGACGACTGGGATATCACATAAGTGACAAGACAAAATGCGGGCAAAAAAGACACTGACGCTTGAATGAGCTCGGATAAAGTAAGTGTCTTCATGAACCAGAAATTCGTCGGCGCCCTATACCTCTGCGCCCATTGCCATCGTGAAGCCCTTGGAGGAGACGCCATGATGAGGAAGAAGGGGGAGTCTGCTCCAAATATCCCTGCAGGCTTTTCGACGTCTGGATTAATGTCAACGAGCGCCCACACGCCCTCAAATTCCTCCGACTTGGGATGTATGAACGTAAATGGGGATATCGCTCTAACTCCATTGGCATCGAAGAGAAAGACGTGTTGAGCCTTGTTTTGAAGGGCGGTTGGCTTCTGCTCGAGAAGACGTTTGACTAGGATATAGTACAATAAGGTGGTCTTGCCTAAATAAGGCGGGGTATATATGAGTACTCGTGCGTGCCCAACGGAGCCCATGGTCCTACCTATTCCAGGATGACCCGAAATAATGAAGGTCTTTGTCTCGGTTGAATAACCCTCGATGATTTTCATTGCCTCGGCGTAGTCGTCCCGTACCATTACCTCGCCGAAGGAAGAAAATGTCATGGGTAGACGCAGCACCTCCATGGTTTCCGGAACACCGACGTCCTCAATAGGATTGGGATCGCGGCGGACAGAAACCTTACGAAAAATATCTATTTTGTCTTGCCACAGACTCTTCCAGAATTGCTGGAGTTCCCTCAAAGCCTTAGGATCAACCGAGCGAACTTCCTCTAACCAGGAGGAATCATGGTCGTTGTCCAAACGCCGTCGCTTTGAAGGAGATTCACCCGATAGACCTGGTACGAGTGTTCGTTAGATGTCCTGGGGCGGGGCAAAGAGACGTATGAACTTCAGAAGTACTCACCAGTCCGGTCAACCTTGACGTGAATGTGAAGATGTTCCTTGGGAGGAGATTGAGGCCACACATCGGAAATTGTTTTTATATCCCACAACGGGTTGTCGTTAGTCTCGAACCGATATTTGCCAGCAGTTATGTCATTGATTATCCCATTAATGTCCACATCAACCTACGGGTGTAATAGGCCAGCAGAGGACATTGGTTACATCAGCGTTCATAGATATCATGATATAACGCACTTTGGTGAGAATGAGATCCGGAGCGTTATATCCGGTGAAGGCATTGTTGGCAGCTTTATGAATCTTCTTCTTCAAACCACCGATGGTTTCGTTTGGTGAAATGGGGATGGATGAAATGTTGCGTTTGCCGTGGATATAGTACCACAGTTTTTCCGTGTCTGCCATGTCGCACAAGATGCCAGTCGTGAGTTGGATCGATGAGTTGATAGGGGTGGATGTGGCAGGCACCATGTTTTTTCCCGTCCCGTGACCGACGAGAGAAATGAACCAAAAAATACTGTCATCAGGTGCCATAGCACTCAAACCGTCAAGGGTTTGATAAGGCGTCGCCACACCACTGTTCGGCCCTCTGATGTTGCAATGCAGTTCTCCATATTTATTTACTAGTCTGACTCCATAACTCAATTATAAACATCATACAAATCTGCCTCTTTCCTGGCTTCAGTCATGTAGTATTTGAGTGAGTTATGATCGTAAGGTCTTTCTCTCGCCAGCATTCGACAAGTTGACCACATCCAAGTGTGGTGAATTGGACCAACTGGCCCACTCAAGCGCAAGCGATGGCCGCCGTTCGGGATTATGCGCCATCAGCTTATTCGCAAATGGCCTGAGCTGCTTGCCTTCTTTCTTGAACTGGTCCAGCAGGTACAGCATAACCCGCCCGCATGACCATCGGTCAGCCTTGATCGGACTGTGCCTCAACTTCTTCTCGACCTCGGGCGCCGTCCAATTCTCCGTCCCACACTGGTCATCGATCTCCTCATCCTCGTCCTCTACTCGCATTGCGATATCAAAATCAATGATCTTCAAGCAGAAGTTTTCGTTGGCAAGGAGGTTGTCCGGCTTGATATCCCTGTGCGCGATACCGTGCTCGTGAAGATACCCGAGGCCCTTGATGAGGCCCACGCAGAGTTTGGAAACCTTACCTTCAGATAGGTTAGGTCCAAATTCCACGTAACCCCTGACGGTGGCCATTTTGGGAAGAATGGCCCACCCGTGGAACGAATCGATCAACGAGATAATATGATCCGACTTCAGTGGGATGGTATCAAGAAGCCTGAGCATCTCGAGCTCGTTTGAATCCTCCCGAACTTTCTTTGCGATCAATTCCCTGTTCGAGTCCATGGGTTGGTACACAGTGAGAATATGGTCCGGCCTCTGGGATCGGGTGTCAGCATGGCGAATAGTAGAACAGGGTTGCCGGGACCTTGTAAAGTGGCGCCCATTCGCCACCAGAGGCATCTACAATGACTTCCGGTTTTACCTCATAGCCATGTGCTCTGAGCTGTACGCGGTCATCTTCGTCCACTCCGCCTGCGTCGTCACCATTACCTGTATGAGCGCGCTTCCTACCAGTTTTGCCTGCGGTCGCCTGCTTGGTGTACATCGTCTTCATTGACAGACTCGCGATCTTATAATTAAGCTCGCGAATGGCGGAATTCGTGTCTCGGTCTTGGTCTTGGTCCACGTCTATGCAAAGGAGGTTGTACAGAAGGCGCACAAACTCGACGCGGCCAACCGAGTCATTTAACGACAACATCCTTTGGCGGTAATAAACCTACAGCAGCTGAGCCCGCGAGTTGTTTGTGACATCATAAAGCATAACATACCGTTTCATCATGCTGGTTCTGAATATGCTGCTGCTGAAATAGAGTAAAGCGAGTCGCCTGGCCATCCTCCCAAATAAAGATAGCGCAGAGGACGAAATTCTTCTCCAAAGAGAACGCGCTCAAGAAGTGGTTCGCGAAACGAACGATATAGGCCCCCGTCATGAGCATCCGAAGAAGATCCATAGGCCAAGAAGCCTCCCTTGTGGAATTAACCTCCACAAGCAGTCGAGGAAGCCTAGAGTGTGAGATGAGAAAGACACTACGAGGGTTGTACTTGCGGGTTTCTTCATCTTCACCTCGTCTGACGACGATAGTGATGGGCCAGCTTTTGTTTCTGCAGAGGCCATGCCAAATCGCAATCGAAGGGGCAAGCAAGTGGGCACTTACATCAGAGCGGCGGCCGTGCGATTCTTTGGAGTTTGAACGAGTGTGTCAAAAAAGATCGACTCCACCATATGTGACTTTAAGGGGTTTCTACTAGACCCGTTCGCCTGCCAAGCTTTTTCCCAGTTGTAAAGCGAAACGTGATATGCGGTGTGCAACACCTCCGATAGCCTGGCATAGCGGGTCTCCTCGTGAGATTCGTCTGCAGCGATCGAGTCCTCGGGAAGCTCAAAATATCCTTGAAGATTCTCTAATGCCTGAAATCCAACCTGTAGCTACACTGATACGTCAAAATCGAACCACGGACAGACCAACTCAAGGAAACAGCGCACCTGAGGGCATAGACGTGGCTTTCTGACCAACTCTTGCTCAAAGGTTGTAACGTAGCTTGGTATGATCATCATATCTTCTGCATCCCATATCTGGTTCCTACTGAGATCGGACTCTTCGAACGTTCCCCACTCATTCACTTTAATGAAAATATCACTGTAACCTTGTAAGAGGCCCCTGAGGCCGACATGGTCAACCGGTTCACCTTCAGACAGCGCGTTCGTCAGACGTTCTGCGATGATACAAAGAGACAGATGAAGTACTCACCAACATTGTGATCAAGAGTTGGGGTGCCCTGGTAGGCTGGTGAAGTGGCATAAGCGTGGAGTTGGTCAGATGTCCTGGGGCGGGGCAAAAAGACGTATAAAATTCTCACCAGTCGGATCAACGCTGACATAGACATGGAGGTGGTCCTTGGGAGGAGATTGAGGCCACACATCGGAAATTGTGCCCATATCCAACAACGGTTGATCGTTAGTCTCGAACCGATATTTGCCAGCAGATATGTCTTTGGCTATCCCACGATGGTCCAGATCGACCTACGGGTGTAATAGGCCAGCAGAGGACATTGGTTACATCAGTGTTCATAGATATCATGATATAACGCACTTTGGTGAGAATGAGATCCGGAGCGTTATATCCGGTGAAGGTATTGTTGGCGGCTTTATGAATCTTCTTCTTCAAACCACCGATGGTTTCGTTTGGTGAAATGGAGACAGATGAAACGCTGCGTTTGCCATGAATATAGTACCACAGTTTTTCCGTGTCTGCCATGTCGCACAAGATGCCAGTCGTCAGTTGGGTCGATGAGTTGATAGGGGGTGGATCATGATGTTGCACCAGCGCACCAGCAATCGAACTAGAACGTGAGATCACGTTTTGGTCACGATACTCTACCCCGTGTACACGTGATCCCAGACTTCATCATCATCACGTCGCGCCCCCCTCAGGGGTAATGTAGCACGGACTAAGTGTCCGTCCGTGAGTCCAAGAAAAAGGAAGGGAAAAGGGATAAAACGAGTGATGTCCCAAAGATCCGAGGACACACTCGAGTAAGTGGGGTCGTCGTCCCCGAAGGACCGGGAATGCACGAAGGGTTGGTACGATGGGCGCGCGAGCAGACAGAAACGGGGGATTATCAGTCTATTCGTCCTCTTCCTCTCGCTGGCCGAGGCCAGTGAGGGTTATATACAGGGATTCTCGTACTGGAGACAAAAGGGGCAGGTCTTGAAAGGGAATGTGGCGTTCGTCGCACGGCGACGCTTGGCAGATATTCAACATTGACAGTAAGCTAAACGAAAGAGATATAAAGGAAAGTGTGAAAGTAGTTATATTAAATGTTCAGTGAGCAAACAGGCATCGCGTGGCCAAGTGCTCGATTCCGAGCTCAACGAGCGTACCTCCCTTACAGTAAGCAGAGCAGAACAACACTCCCACAGATATAACAACTAACCAATAATAGCTTACGTGCATTACAGTGACTGAAGGATCGTGTAGGTTCTTACAGTTTCCCGTCCCGTGACAGTGACTCTTGTTTGTTTAGACGCGTCGTGTGCTTCTTGATAAGGTGGCACCGTCCGTTGAAGCCTTATGCACCTGGCCACTGGCCAGTCTTCGCTATGATCCAACTTCTCTCACTCGTTACGTCGGCTCCGCTCCTTGTTGATCCTACGCACTCCAAGTCAACTCCCCCCGTTTTATTTTTCGTCCATCCAATATGCGAATGACATCTGGCGGACTCGGAAGCAAGTCAAGTACAGGTACCTTCCGTCCTCAGGCTTTCCCTGCTCATGTCAAGAAGTGTGAACGTCTGAAAAAGGCTCGAGAAGGGAGGGTTAAGTGTGAAAGGGAATTACGCGAGAGGCTGCTCGCGAAAATTGCCCGTGCGTGCCATTCTTTTGTGCCATTTTTCGTCTATACACATCTCACACTCCTCCTTTTTCAGTCCCAAGTGGGTCCACGGCAGCGGATGCGAGCAACGACTTGGATCCCATGGCTTCCCCCGAGTTTCATACCCAACCCGAACTAGTAGGTAAGAACCTACCTCTATCGACCCCGTGCACTCTGACAATTGTGCTAGTGCCCAACCCAGATTCTCCACCACCAGCCAATGATCGACCACATTCGTACGGGGTATCACCCCAGTAGCGGCAAAGCTGCCAAGACATGTCCCTCCGAGGAATATGATTCCTCCCAGTTAGAGTCAACCAATCATTGGGAATAGTGGGTATGGGAATAACACCATTTTATTCTTTGGTTAACAACCTAGATCCAACGATTGTTCTCCTTGAGGTGCACAGGCGGTGGAGTAAGGTAGATCGAATCGTTGAGTGGATATGAAACACTGAACACTCTTCCGAAGTTTCATCCGAGCACGCCTTCGTCCGCCACCCACTTGAAATCCGTACTATACCTTTATTTTTTCCATAGTACAAGAAAGTCGCAAGCAAGGAAAGCCTGTGTCATGCAATATCCAGAAAACGCGAGTGTGGCGTTGCCGTACATGTTCAAAATCCTTAAGAGAGAAAAGAAACGAAAAAACTGTGATCAGGTGGCAAAGCGCTCAAACCGTCAAAAAGATAGGGGGCACGACGTGACCGAAGAGGCGCTGGGGGAGAGGATCATCATCAGCCGCTCAGCGCTCAGCGACAATGCACCGAGAACTCAATATGCGTCGACGTCCCACAGCCCACTGTCACCATCATCGTCCGCATCCGTATCCGTATCGACCCACGTATCAGCAGCGCCCGCGCCTCCTCCCCCATCACTAGCCTTCTCTCCCTTCTGTGCCTGCGAGCGCGTCATTCCTGCAGTCCCACCAGACAGACGGTTGTTCGTGAGGTCCCGCGCAAAAGATCCCCCGGCGGGCTGCGCACCCCGATGCGCCGGCGTAGCGGCGAACACGTCCTCATCCACGTCGGTGTTAGCGTCAGTGCCGCGATGATGGTGGTGTGGGTGGTGTTGATGGCGCGCGCGGCGCACCTCGTGCAAATGCGCACTGCGTGCCCAACGTCTCGCAGAGCGTGGCACGGGTCCGACGAACGTCGCGCCGTACGAACTCGAGCGTTGCAAGGGAACAGGGATAGGCATCGCCTTTGCAGGTGTCGGCGAGGTAGCACCTCCGCTGCCGCCCGTGGTGCGAGAACGAGTTAGGGCGTGTGTGCTGCGCGAGCGTGGGATGCGGTGCTGGTGCTGGTTCTGCATCGGCGTGACGAGGTAAAGCGGTGGACGTTTCTGACGGAACGTCGGCGTCGTAGCCGTCGTGGCTTTGTTCGTGAGGTGATAGTGGCTTGGACCCGGTGGAATAGAGGGCGAAGGTAAGAAGGCGGCCGGTGCGGTCTGTGGTGGATGACTGTGACGTGGAGCGCGAGGGATGGGATTTGATGTTGTGGGCGTGTGTGAACCTTGCGATGTTGAGGGCGGTTCGCTGTTTGGGCTGAGAAGACGCGAGGGGAACCAATCCCCGCTGAGCCTTAAGCTACGTCGGCCCCAGCCGCGCGTGACGTCTATGCTGCCGCTATTGGAGCGCGGTATGTGGAATTCGCCCGGCGAACCTCGCGTGACGCTCAGGAACACGAGAACTGCGAGTAAGAGGCACAGCTGTGCTATACCGAGGCGTTTCTCCAGCACGATCTTTACACGCACAAAAGCGGAGCAGCCATTAGTTTACGGGATGGAACAACAATTCAATTTAAAAAAAGGACCTACTTCTTCGGCGAGATAGTTGACTTGTGAGATGAGCGTGCGATGTTCAACTTCCATCTCCTTGCGGTGTCTCTCAAAATCGCTGACTGAACGGGCATACATTTGCGCCTGCGCACGACCGAGGCCCTCAAGCCGACCGACATCTTCGCTCAGACGTCGGAGCATTTCTCGCATCGCGCTTGTCTGTTCTTCGACGTAGCGTGCGTAGAGTGTGGTGTTTGCCTCGAGCGCGCTCAGTCGATTCATGATCGTGCGATAGATCGACTCGCCTGCGTGCACATTCGAAGGCGATGGAGGGGGCGGGGAGTTGACTTGGGGTGTGGGCGAGGCGGAGGTGTATGTGACGTGAGGAGCGGAGGTGGTCGTGACTGTGGATTGAGAAGACGAGCGAGACGAAGATCCGTTGATTCCTGAGACGTTTGCTGTGCGAGACGATATAAATACAGATGACGATGCCGAAGACGTAGTGTCAGTGGAGTCGTTGCTAATAAACATGTGCATAGAATGATTGGTAGCTTGGACAGAAACTGGAGATTGTAGGGAGGCAGAAGAAAAACTTGCGATGACAGAAGAACTAGAACAGGAAGATGGAACTTGGGGACTCGTCGAGGGTTCAAGGCGAGCAATGTCGGTACTATGTCGGAAATGACCTTCGCTTTCAGGTGGATGGGATGGCTCGGGCGCTTGGTCCTGGAAGTCCGGAGCGAAGTCAGTTGAAGACGTGGCAGGGGACAATCTCTCCTGAGATGTCGTTGGGTCATCATGAGCCAGCCGAGGACTCTCCGCGGGCTGCTGGGGCTCTGCGGGCATGTCTGCAGTGACCGTAGTCGTGTGTGTGTTTTGGTCCTGCCGGGCTCTACTTTCTTCCTCCCAGGTGTCCCACTTCCACTGCTCGAGATGGGTGAGGCCATAAACGCGAAGTAGTGATATGGGACAGTAATATTCGTTGGAGTAGTGCGAGTGAAATTCGATACGAATGTACCGATAAAAGTCACGAAGGGAGGTCGGTGGGTGAAACGACTATTCAGACAACAAAAGATTGAGCGAAAACGGGCGACTTTGAAAACGCATGCATCACGGGCGAACGAAGCCTCACCTGGACCCCACGCACGTTCTTCCCGACGTACGTTCCGACGACCGTCCATCCCTCAGCGTCGGCCGCAGCATACGTCTTTGCGACGCTAACCGTGAACTCCCGAAACACGCCACTGAAAAACTCGAAATTGGCGAGCTGGACCGTGTCGATCCGAATGTCGTCGCACAGCTCGACGACGACGAACTGTGGCCCGGCCGCGTCGCACGGCGAGAGCATGTACCGGTCCCGCTTCGACGACAGGATGTTCGACGCCGACTTGGCTTCGCGGTGTGCCGTGTGAACCCGCGCGGAGCAGTCCAGCGACGCATAGTTGAACCGGTCCGTCAGTGGCACGCGGAAGTGAGGCGAGGCGGGGGGCGTCGCGCCCTCTGCGCTCTGTGGCGTCAACGCTGCCTCCGTCATGTCTGGAACGTCATCGACAGCGGCAGAGGACGAAGAAGAGGATGAAGAGGAGGGGTCGGCGGGTGTCGTGGGGGAATGTGCGACGGCCTCCGCTGGGTTTTCTGTGGGGACGCTGTTGGGAGACGGGTTGTTCTTCTGGCTATGGCTGCTCTCGATAAAGCGTTTGGCTTTCCAGTCTTCGAAGGACAGGAAGAGGTCGTCATCGACGGGTTCCAAGGGTGTCAGAGACTTGAGGCAGCAGATGGGCTCTTCCGACGGTTTGGGAGCGAGAACGGCAATAGCATGGAAGGGGTCATACAGCGTCGTGGGTGGTGCGGACAATACGGGTGAGGCAAATAAGAGACAAAAGAGCGACGTCGGGAGCCATAACAAGGGTCGAGTGAACATTACTCAATAGAAGGCTTTGTGAGGGACAGCCAACGAACGCCTTGTTTTGGCACCACAGTTGAGAGCAAGACGAGAATAAGAGTTGACAAGCGCGCAAAAAGAAGAAATCACGCAAATTGATTCCAATTTCGCCACGTCAGATCACGGCCAATTATATATATTAAGAATATTGACAGCCACGTTCGTAAAGTGTATATCCCTTGAACGAAACTCGGCCAAGGTGATCGCGTCAAACTCGACACAAAAAAATTGGATTGGAGAGAGACAACGTGGTGCGAATGTATAGACAACCTCATGTCCTTCCCCACAACGCCGCCACCCAACTCCATTTGAGGTATGTTCGCGAAAATTATGGGCACTTGGACAAGAGGTCAGCGAGACAGTCATCGGGTGAGAGAGAAGCCCTACCGAAGCAGTAGCTGCTTGTGTGTTCATGATGAGAGCAACGATGAGACCTGAAAGAATAAATATCTTCAATAATGGCAGTTCCATGTACATTTCTGCCCGACCTACCATACAAACCCAAGACTTCGGCGAAAATGAGAATGAGGATCTTATGTGACGTAAGCCCACGGGTCTAATCGACGCAACGGCGGTCCACATACCATTCCCACAAATAGTCTGGGCTGCTGAGCGGTTCCCCGGACGCCGGCATCACCTACGATGCCAATGGCAAAGCCAGCAGCAAGGCCAGCAAGTCCAACCGAAAGACCCGCGCCGAGTTGGACGAATCCTTGGAACAGAGGCATACGGGCAGAGACTGGAGCGCAAAATTAACGTTTAGTGACTCGCCATCGCGGGATACATACGATTTCCTGAGATGAGGACAGAGACGACGAGGCCGTAGATCTTTTGTATGGCCAAGTTAAATCATAGTTTCGGATCGATGAGCCTATAGGCACTCACAGCGATGATACCAGCCATGACGACGGGAACGGAGTTCTTCATCATAAGATCCGGTCGTAATACAGACGTGGCTGAAATGCCAACACCAGCCTTTGCGGTCCCATAACTGCGGAGTAAAGTCGTAAGTTGCAAAGTAAAATGCGGTAATTGGGGTCATTGCAAGCGGTAGACGCGCGATTATAGGAGACGAAACTTGCCTCGCTCCAATGCCTAGGATATGTGTCAAAAGCGGGGTAAGGAGATATACGACAGCGCAAAAGACGTACATGTAAACACGATGGCACTGGTACAACCCTGCAGTCGAATGGTGGTACAAAAAGGATGAATCAGTGTTTCTCTTACAAAACTACCTGAACGATCGTGAAATCTCACCATTGCACCAAAGAAGGGAGCGTAAACAGGGCAGAGATCAGACATTGTAACGAGATTTGTGCAGGTAGAGCGGGTGAGGTGAGTGTGGTCAACTGCGCGACTTAAAACTGCAGGCTGTCGTCGTCTCAAAGCCCCGGCAAATCCCACGTCGGAACTTTAACATTGGTGGCGTAAACTTTCTTGGCGGTCTCTCTTCGCCCTTGCTGCCTGATGTGCGAGTATTATACTGTATCATGCCTTCTGCCCTCACTCTCCAACTACTTGCTCTTCACTCATGCACATGTGGTTCCTAGATTGGCTTTTTACCCCAATTGCTCGTCCCTCGTCTGGATTCCCACGAGCGTGTCACGTGTAATAGGTTTGTATGCGCCTAACCCTAACCCTTCTGTATGTCTCCTACCTCTCACCGAAATGGACCGATGACCCGTCGCTCGCCAGCTAATGGTTCCCAGGGGCAGTACAAAGTGTGAATCACCGTGAGCAGCGATTGTCACCAGTACAATACAGATTGAAAAAATACTCCACAGCATGTCAGACCATCTTGCGAGAGATACGTAATATGAACTACTGATAATAAGAGCACAACAAGGCGCTCAGATATAGTTGGCATTTCTGCCAATGATTCGAGGCGCCCACGACCCTATAAACGTGGGCGATATGCAACGATATGACTTAATCCCTTTCCCCCATCATGGCATTCAATCCGTTATCCCTGCTTATCCTGAAGTTCCGTGGCAGGAGCGTCGCCGTGATTCGCGACCGCTGTATCCGTTATGAAGTGAGTCTTCCGGGCCCCCGTTGTTCATGGGTTTGACCAGGCTGCTGGCACAGAACATCCTACCTCTCGCACTGCGCAACTTTGAAACCCTGCAGCGTGTTTCCCTCCCCGATATCATCATCTTAGCTTCGATCCCCGGTTACCCTGACCAGAGCCAGGTTGAAATCTCTCCAGAAATATGGTTGATGATCTACAATGTCGTGCACTCCGTGACGATCGCTCTCAAATATGGTGCGCCCTCAATGGTTCATAGGTGAGGATGCAGCTGCAGCCATTGACGAGGGGCGTTTTTACTTCTGCCAGAATTGCAACCCGCAAACGAGGGCAGCCGCGGCTCACCTGACTTGCATGATTATGAGAATGAGGATGAGGAATTGGAACTAACATTTGGTGTTCCTGTCACGGTAGCATCGCCGGTTCCCGCACCCAACAATATGCCTCCATCGACACGCCCCTCTTCCTCGCGACCACCCCGGAGACCCGTCCCCGAACATGCCCGCGAAGCCCCACAGACACCTCCCTTTTTGCTATCAGGTGGTGAATTTCGGCATGTTTCAGGCAGGAAACCCGTCATCTATTTATTCCCACCGTCCATCCTTCCGAACGTAACCGTGGAGTTGCTGCTCACGTCGACCTGGAGTTTGTCGGCAGTGTATCCCCCGCCACAGTCCTCCATCCCGTCCGGTGAACGTGAAACCCCGCAATCTCTCACATGGGCGATCGCAGCAGAACCCAGCGGCACGCTGGTCGACAAGACGACTGGCACAGAGGTATCTTACCTGTTCTGGGAAGCGACGTAGGCTTGTTTTACCAATGGTTTTGTTGCCCCGACCGTGATTGACATCCTCTTTCCCCCCTTTCTTCGCTGCCGTCCGGCTTTCCAGCGCAAATATCAATCTCATGACTCCGAACACCTCTCGCGCAGCCACTCCTGTGGGTGACTTGGAGGCCTTTGATCCATCTCGCCCATCTGTGAGCCCGGCCGATTCGATCCTTCTTCCAATCGACAAAGTCCCGGGTTATCTTGACACGACCCTCAAAGCGCTCACACTTCACACCGAGGCCCGTACCTCTTTCATCACGTACGCATTCTCTCTACCCACCTTCCTATCCTATAAATCTCACCCTAGTGTTTTGTTTCTTTTCATTGGTTCGCTTTTTTCAAAACTCTGTGCTGCCGCTGGGGTTGGTCAGATATTGGCTACCAGATCTGCTGAAGCACGAATACATTGCGCTCCGTTTCCTCGCGCAGGCGTCGTACGAACAAGCAGCGAAGATGCGTGTCTCACCTGTGCCCGATGTCGTCACTCGCGTCTTTATGCTCTTCCGCGGCGTCGCCTCGGGAGACTTGGATCTCTGGTCAGAAGCTGCCGCGCGTGCGACTGCGGAGGACGGTGCAACGTTCTGGACGAATGTCGTTGGTGGCATCGACTCGACGCGTGCGTCTGATGGCAGTTTGTTCCGGGTTTTGGAATGGGGCGGGATGGAAGTCAAGTGATGTCTTTTTCTTCATTTGTCTGTGTTGGCCACGCAAGGATTTATACAGGGTACTACGGTAGTTGTATGATAAGGACTCGGGACTCGGACGAATGAACTGGTTGACGGAGGAGTGTAGTGTAATGAACAATGTATTTGCCTTTACTTTCCGGTCTATGTGGACACTGGACACTTCCATCCTGGGCAAGGTGTGACTGCTCATGGGGTCAGGCCTGGGTGGGTAAACATGCACGTCGTGCGTATAATTTACAATACACCACCCAGGAACGCCAGAAATTCGCAGAGCCCGGCAAATTCTATGTCGGAACTTTGAACTTGTTTGCGCAACCGTGCCTCGGGTCATGTATGTAACATTCATGGGCGGCACATTTTCCAAATACAGTTCAATGCGCAGACGATTTCTCTCTCACTCTCACTCTCACTACTCCTTTTCTTCCCTTGATGACTGACTATAGAGATCTCCCCTTTTTTCCTTACATTTTCACCCTTATGGAAAATTTTTGAGGAATAAGCTACATTTTATTCACGGGTTTTTACGTTATATTTCGGCCGACAATGCCATAGGAAGTGGCCGGTCAATGCAGTCAAGGTTGCGCCCTATCCCCTCTCCTTGTTGCCCACATATCTGACTGATTGGTCCCACTATATACGGCATAACCTTTCTACCATGCATTCTGCTTGTAGATTGGACAATAACACTTCACAGCCCCTCTCGCCCCCCGAAACAGTCCTGCCAGAGATACAACCTCGCATCGATAACCGTTATCAATCATGCTCTGCCTCGTTGCCTAGCAACAACGTCTTCTCAAGTTCTGCCAATACTGTACCCCAGATTCAAAGCCAGTCGACGGAATCGGCTTCTCGTCGGCGAGCCACTTTCGCGAACATCGGCACCAAAGGAATTTCCGTGTTTCGCCGCCTGCGTGTTCCACGCCGGAAGCACGTGGGCGCTTCTGATCAACATTCGCCCAAGGACCCCCGTCCGGCAGACCACGACGGTCTTCCTACCACCACCCTAGCTCCCGTCTCAAGTCAAACGATATCTGGACATGGAGATGCCGGCAGGCTTGATGTTGATCTCGTTTCACGATCCCGGGGTGGCCAGGTGAGTCCTTGATTCGACTTGGTACTTGCTCTTGTAGTCTAGCCCTTCCCTGCAGCCATCCACTAGTGCAGACCACCCTCGAAGCGTTTCAAGGCGCATCATATCCTCGACTGGGCCAATAAACCGTATATTCCGTCCAAGAGGTGCTCGGAAAACGCATCACCAGCTCGCGACACCTCCTAGCTCCATGTTATCACCGCAGCGGCATCCTTCCGACATCCCTCCCCCGCCTACGAACGTACTACATGGCCGAACATGGCAAGAGACGGGCAGCGATACTACCTCTCAGCTTCCCGGGTCGGAAGAGCTGGAGGAATGCAATCAAAATCAAGATATGCTCCGCCAGGCAGACCCACCTCGCAAACGAAGATCCTGCGCCCAGCAAGATAACAGCACTTCCTACAACAGGTCACCGGCTGGGACATTCTCCTATCTCCCCCAATCTCCGAACCTTCCGGGCATGTTTGCATCTCCCTCATCGCCTCCCCCAGCACAACCATTAACTAGGACAGTAAACCATTGGATCTGCAACACACCCGGAGGGCCGCCTTCAGATGAGCCTGAGACATTGTGGTTCGGTCCTCCTTCCGAACCATCCCACCCTTCCGACAAAGACAATGGGATGGCGCCTCCTGACGGGCATGGACCAAAGAACCCCTCAGCCAAACCAACTCGGCTACCCCACAGTCCCAATCGTACCGCTGCTTCTGTAGAGTCCCCGGACAGGGACAATCGCCGTGTTCAAGAAAACGAGGGCCTCGATCATGAAGCTAAACGAGTCTCAGGGGAACCGAACCCGGAAGAGGAACGAGAGCTACCGGCGAGACTTGAGGGACCTGAGACTTTCCAAGAACACTATATCGAGATTTCAAGTAGCGCACCACACCTCGAAGCCGACTTAATTCCCACGCGTGTTTCGGATACCCCTCTTTCAATCCCCGTTGAGCAAGCGGACTCTTCTCACCCAAGCCGTAGGTATGAACCTAGCACGGCGCATCTTCATGATGCTGGCGGTTCACAAGCTCAAGGACCACCCAAACTGGTTCCAGATCCTTCGTCGCCCTCGGGTCGGATGGTGCTCTCAGTTGGGTCTCGTCACCAGGCCTACGCCGACGCTGAAACAGAAGCATCCGCAAGCTTCGATATCTGTAACGGAGGTACCGCGCTTAGTCGACACAAGCGATTGCGAAATTTCCAACGTACACCTTCAGAGAAGGGCAAGTTACCCGTGGTCAGCTACAAATTCTCGGATCTGGACAGTGGCGACGAGGAAGTAACCGCAAACGAGAGTGAAGCCGACAACTGTGAGATATACTTCGACGTTGATGGTGGAAGCTCCAACGATCCAGGGTCGCCAAAAACGGCAAGTCTTAGCTGGTAATAACTGTTCCACAGATACCAAACTGACCAAAATTGTGATCAGACGTCCAAGCGATCATTTTCGATTGCCAGTATGACCAGCACACGTAGTAGTAATTATTCAGAGATGGGCTAGGATTATAAATTATGTATATGAAGCGAAGTAGCAGGGATACCCGACCTGGGGGCAAGGGCCCACTTGAAACCGCTTCTGTGGAAATTGTAACGTACCAACGAACCACTTATAATCATTTGTTTATCTGAGTCACTGTGACACGTGGCTGACAATTGACAGGTGCGCAGTTTCGGGGGTCGATTGGTTTCCATGAATTCCGCTTTCATCATCGCACCCCGTTGGTCACCGGTCAACCTTGCTCCGTTCGCGGAGGAACGGGTCGATCCCATCTACGAAGACGATACTCGGCTGTGTCTTTCGCGATAGGCTGAGTGGCCTGGCGACTAAGTTATTCGACTCTCCGAACCAGTTGTTCGGTAACACGGACGCTGCGATGTTGATGAAACGTGGCACTTGACTCTTTCGCGAGGGCCTTGGCGAGTATCGTTTTTACCACATCTTGGTGGCCCATAGAGTAGGAGGCCATTGAGTGCCGCTAGCAGATTCGACGATGAACGAATGGATGGTAGGACATAGACATAGAATCGGAAGGATGACGGATTCTTGTAATGAAGGCATGGTGTCTTCCAGACATCCGATGTCTATCAGACATGCTCAGAGCGAACGCGCACCGGAACCGTTGGTCGAGAACATACCTAAGAGTGTAATGTCTATGTCATCTGGATGAATAACTTTCCGATGCAGTTCAATGTGGAGAGATATGTCAAGCTTTCCCACAAACGTAGCCAAGAATGTGCGAGCACACTCTCGTATTCTTTCAATTTCAGCTTCTCATGTCCGAGCTTCTTCAGTGCTTCCATCGGTTTTGCCTCGTCCTCCCTTGACACTTCGGGGTACATGATTGTTTAAGAGCCACTGAAAATGTTACCTCATTTGGATCGCCATTACCCGGGTAACTTACAATGATCGGGTCCCACACTGACTCGGAGTGGTCGGTCGGCGTAGCCCTAACCCTAATCTTAGAAATGGATATATTTGTGGGTGGTGAAAAGTAGGGTCTCAGAAGTCCCTCCTTCGACCAAGTTCTTGGCCCACTGGAGGTTAAAGATATTTCAAGAAGAGAATTTAATCTATTAATAACTTTATTATTCAGGTAAATATATAAAAAATAATGGTTAATCAAATCATTAAGATTTTAAGTATCACTAGCATAGATATATTATTCGGATATTCGGAACTCATTGCAAGTTTAAATAGACTTAAGCCAGAAATTAAATTAAATTTTCAAATAGATAAAAAAGATAAAAAAGGTCCCACTAGACCTAATATATTCGATCGCTGAAAATCAAATTTTGGAATTATTTACGACGGGTGAGATACCCAAGAAATTGGGCGGGGAAGGAGAAACGGAAGACTGAGGCAGAAGACCAACGAAAAAACGGTAAAAAAAAAAGAAACAAATTAGCTATATTAGAAATCGATTAGGATATTTATTAAAGTACTACTACCCCATCGTGTGACGGCGAAGGACCTTGGCTCGCATTGGCGCACGGACTCTGCTGACACCCGAAGGCGGGAAAGGAGACCCTCGGCTTGGGCGGGTGGTGAGAGTGGATACGTGTCCTCTGTCGTTGATTCCTTCGGACCAGCGACGATATGCAAGACGAGCAAGGACGCACAAGCCGAAAAGAATAGAAGGAACACTCGGGAAATGGAGATGGATGGCGTCACCGGAAACTAAGGCCACGTGACTTAATGCCCACGGAGGCACCCTCGGGCGCTGGCCAACATGAACCCATGATCATCCCCGTCCTGATGATGGGATAATGCCCGCAAATGGGCTGCGTTTGGAGGGGCGATCGTCACATATTCCGCATGTATATTGTGGTGGTTCAACCGATCTGACTCGGCATTCCACGTTCAGTAGAGAAGCGACCACAGGGTGTCATGGTGGCAACGGGATCACTGTCAGGCTTACAGGGACGCCTGCGGCCTTGCGCACATTGATGAATGGGAGAAAGGAGTCTCCAACGCTGCCCGTTGCGTAACAAACGAGCTCTCGTAGCATGGGTAACACCTCTAGAGGTGATTCTTCATGATCTTGTCGTAGAGAACGAGAAAGTTGCCCAATGAGTCCTTCGCCGACAAGAAGGGTTTTCACGTTGCTGAATGACCTAAGGAGGTCGCACCACTTTGTGCGGTCGGCTTCATTGTGCCAATCAAAAGATGGGCGGTGTTCCTGATAGCCTAGCGAGAGATGCTCCACCGTGACGAATACAGGGCTAAGCGTGTTGAAAATCTGTGCCGAGATCGCTACTTGCCAGTCGAAGTGGCCGCAAAGAACCTCCATATAAAAGGCGTGTCCCTTCGCCCCTTCATGGGTGAATGTAGCCATGGTGACCGCATGACGTTGAAACCAGAGCGCGGCGCTCCTAGATTTGAGATTCTCCATCGCGCCTATGAACTGAACGAGGTGAGGGACGATGAAAGTAAGCTGGTTGAAGAAGACGATTTGGAGCTTCTCTAGGAGAGGCATTGTGATCCTGGGGAGAAGTGCCTCCAGGTAAGCGCTGGCACCTTGGAACCCAAACCAACGAAGGTTGGGGAGTATAACGTGTGTCGTAAGTGGAATGCGCGACATTTTCTCGACATGACGACTAGCGATAGGGGAGTGAAAGCTGATCTCCAGCGTTTCCAACCGGGGCATCAGGGACAGCCGCTGGAGCAGTTCACTTGGAGGGAAGTAGGCGGATGGGAGGATGTTGTGGAGTGAGAGTGTCGTGAGACGCACGGCGGTCATGAGTAATGGAGATTGGATGGGAAAAGCAAAGTTTTCCAGTCCGATGTGAAGTAGATGTGGTGCCTGCAACGCTCTCGGAAGGATCATAGTGGTTCCGTGCTTTGTCGGAGACCCGATGTACAGGAATTCCAGGATTGGAAACCCCCCGTCTATGGCCGCGATGAGCTTTCTTAAGTTGGCAGCAGGCATCCGAAGACGAATGCGGCGTACTCGATCACGGTGCTGGAGTGCAAGTAGGATTCCTCCTTCGTCTTCGGGGGTCATGTTGCCGTCTTCATTGAGGTAGTCAAGGATCAGCGGAAGGGGTGGGAAATGTGCCAGCATGTCTACCACAGGTGTGCCATGCGTGCAAACAAGGCGAAGGTCCAAGTATAATGGCGAGCCGAATATGAGAAGCCGCCATCTTCGGCAGACGTGAGCGAGTTTGTACCACCAACGTTCGCGATCCCATTTCCCCCCTTGTATGATGAGGAGTTGGTCGTCTTCGTCTTCGTCTAAGAGAACGGGGCGATAGAGGTTAAAGGTGTTGAGGAGCGAATAATCGTCGAGGATATGGATGGATGGACTATGTCGTCTGTCGCAATCGAGGCGTGGTCATTATTAAGCTAAACAACGTGGCAGAAGGAAGCCTACCTCCTGGGTTGAGACTCACGACTGGGTACACTTCGACAGAGATTTACAAGGGATGGAAGGCGGATGATGGTAGATAAGCAGTGAGGCATGGTAATGAGGGGAGGGAGTGAAGATAGGCGAGGTCCTGCCTTGTGTGATGCTGCTTGTAGTAATGCTGTGTCATTGTGGCTGGCCGACTTCTCCTCCGTACTCTATCATTTCCCCCATGTGCGGTTCTTGGATGTCGCAAAAAGGTAAAGAAACCCAGAGAAAATACTGGAATAGCGTCTTCGGGGGCAGGTCATCAACTAGACAAGCCGACTTGAAAAGTATCCATTGTTGGACCAAATTTTTCCACGTATCACGGCTTCGTTCTATGGCTTTCTAACTTACGGGGTCCGGGGGAGTCTGAGAGCGAGGCGAGGTCGTCCCAGAAAGTTTCAGGTTCGGTTTGTTCGCGTCGCGAAAGCGATATTTGGAACTCCGCACTCTGGCTCTTTGGTACCTATAACCTACCGCGCCACTTGCGCCCCGATCGATGGAAGGGGACACACTACGTTTGCTTTCCTTTCACGATTTGTTCCTCAAAAATATATACGTATGTAAATACAAGGTACTAGATACAGTGCATAATGCTTTTTGGGAGTAAGCAGGAACTGAGTAGACATTTGCCATCGTTTCTTGGCATGTGTTTGTCCATAGGACCCCAGTCACTGGTAACAAACAACTGGGTTAGCGCCGGGAAATGTCAAGCACCGGGCGGCTCTTTCAGAACCCCACGTGCCCCAGAATGTCTGGGAAAGGGGGCTCAACAGGCAACAGGCACCACAGCACACCCACAGCAATTTTTTTTTGAATTCACCAGTAGGCCATCTGGGGTAATTTTGCCCAATTTCCTACATATCAGAGTCCATAAACTACCTGTATGTAAAGTGACCACAGGACAAGAAGGGTCAGACTACATATGCAGCTAAAGCTCACCATTGGCCCCAGCTGAAAACAACAGGGGATGGGAGCAGTCAGTTGCACAATGTCATGGCCAGCCACATTCTTGCATGTGGCCATATAACAATGGTAAATGAATGCAGTGGCCTCAGAAATGAGCCCTGCAAACCTATCCAAACATCTCTGGGCCTGAGTGCTGAGCGTTGAGTGGTCACTCACATTTTCATCTCGATGTTCTATGTGTGCACGGATATATTCGGGCTGGTAGGTGGGGATTCTGGAGTGCTGTACATTTAGTAATGATCGCAGGCGCTGCCTGTCAGTTAGTATGCGGTATGCGGTGTATTCCGCAGCTCGGCATGAATGATGTTGTCGAACGCAAGGTCGAACACGAGGTGGAATAAGTGACAACACAACAACAAACCATTCTCAGGGCATTCAGTTAGAGGTTGTGGATCACCATGGTGAGTAGCGATGGTGCCAGTAGGCCCACGTCTAGTCACTCATAGGTAGAGAAAGCTGAGAACAACTTGAAGTAACGATCATCGCACAGCAAAGCGCCTAGTCTTGTTTTGTTTTATTACACCCGTACAAGCCTGAGGGCACTACGCGTTGTCGTGCCCTGGTGCCCTGATGATCTGAATCTGAGACACATAAAACTGGGCGACACCCAACGATGTCGTGCATCTTCTTCCCCTATCATGCCTTTCAATCCCTTATCTCTTCTCGTTCTCAAATTTCACGGGAGGAGCGTCGCCGTGTTCCGTGACCACTGTGCTCATTATGAAGTCAGTCGTCCTACAATCGATTACCGCTTTCTCCGATCGTCTCATCGTGTCCTTGCCACAGAACGTCCTAGCCGTCGCACAGCGCAACTTTCAATCCCTCCAGGGCGTCCCTGTCGAGGACATCGTCCTCCAATCGACCATCCCGGACTACCCGGAACAGGGTCAGGTCGAACTCTCCAAGGACATCTGGCCGACGGTCAGCACCGTCGTACACACCGTGACGATTGCCCTCGAATCTGGTGCGTCCCCTATCGTGCTCTCGAGTGACAATGCTGCTGCGGCAGCAGCCATTGATGGGGATCATTTCGTTTCGTTTCGCTGTTGCCTCCTACAGAAATGCAAGCCTCGAACATGCGGCATCGCTCATTGGACCCGCCAATGCCCGATTATAAGGAATCGAGGGTTTCAACAAGTAATGGCATCGGAGGATTCACTCTCCCGCCAGTGCCCCCACATCAGCCGACTGGCGCTGGAAGCCAGCCTCCACAGGCACGTCCCGCTTCCTGGCGACCTCCCCCGAGCTGGACTGCACAGCCCCGCGACGCCGCCGATGAGGCACCAGTGTTGATGTCGATTCGGAAACCCGTGATCTATCTATACCCTCCATCGAGCCTTCCGGATGTCACCGTGGAATTGCTGCTCACGTCGACCTGGAGTTTTTCCGCAGTCTATCCCCCGCCGCAGTCCTCCATCCCGTCCGGTGAACGTCAAACCGCGCAATCCCTCACGTGGGCGGTCGCAGCAGAACCCAGTGGCACGCTCGTCGACAAGACTTCTGGCGCGGAGGTTTCTTACCTGTACTGGGAAGCGACGTAGGCCTTTGCATTGACACCGTTTTGAGATGATTCTGACCGTGAATTGGCACCCTCATTTGCCCCGTTCCTTCCCCGCCACACGGCTTTCTAGCGCAAATCCCAGTCTCATGACTCCGAACACCTCTCGCGCAGCCACCCCTGTGGGTGACTTGGAGGCCTTTGATCCAGCTCGCCCATCTGTGAGCCCGGCCGATTCGATACTTCTTCCAATAGGCAAGGTCCCAGGTTACCTAGACACGGCCCTCAAAACGCTCGCACTTCACACTGAGGCCCGTACCTCTTTCATCACGTACGCATTCTCTCGCCCCACCCTTCCTATCCCATGAGTCTCATCGCGACGTTTTCTCTCTTCTTTTCATTGTTCCCCCTTTATCAAAATTCTGTGCTGGGGCCCGGGTTGGTTAGGTATTGGCTACCAGATCTGCTGAAGCACGAATACGTGGCGCTCCGTTTCCTCGCGCAAGCGTCGTACGAACAAGCAGCGAAGATGCGCGTCTCGCCCGCGCCCGACGTCGTCACTCGCGTCTTCATGCTCTTCCGCGGCGTCGCCCCGGACGATTTGGGACTCTGGTCACAGGCCGCCGCGCGTGCGACTGCGGAGGACGGGGCGACGTTCTGGACGGATGTCGTCGGGATTGACTCGGCGCGTGCGTCCGATGGCAGTTTGTTCCGCGTTTTGGAATGGGGTGGGATGGAAGTCAAATGATGGATATTCTTTTTATTAGCGATGCATGGGGTTTATAGAGTACCACGGGCTTGGACGAATGGTCCATTTATCGGCACAGTGTAGTCTAGTTGAGCAATTGTGATTTTACATCCCATATTTAAGTGTTCTGCGTTACCAGGCAATCGTACTATTGTACAATATTACTGTGCTGGACAGGAATTTATGGCGTCCCTTACTCCTGAGTGCTGTATCGTAAATTAAAAACGTCACCTGCCCGGGTCATGATGAGGCACTCTCGACTAGGATGGCGTCCACGTCGACTGATTGCCAGATCACGGAGCAGAACACCTAAATGACCAACGAGCATCGAACTATGTTAAGACTGGTGGAAGGGGGATTCTGGAGTGCTGTACAGTACGCGGACGACATGAACGCACAATCAGGAGGAATTCATTTATCACTCTTGATCGCGGCACTGCCTGTCGCCCTGTATGCGGTGTATTATTTCCGCTGCACCTGAACAACAAACCGTTCCCACTTCCCAGGGGCATTAGAGGTTGTGGACTACCACGAGCAGAGATAGTACCAGTAGGTCCAGTACACAGTGTGCAGATTGAGAACACCTAGCTTTCTGCAGGATGCCGTTTTGTCTGACTCGTAAGTTGAGGAAGTGAGGGTGAGGGCCAAGAAACCAGTGTACAGCAAAGCGCCCACTGGAAATAGCCGACGCCAATAATTTGAGGTTCCTCGCGCGGTCATGTCCCTGAAAAAAGACACATAAATGTGGGCGACACCCAACTATGTGGTACCTCCTCTCCTCTCATCATGGCATTCAACCCATTATCTGTTCTCGTCCTGAAATTTCGTGGAAGGAGTGTTGCCGTGCTTCGTGACCACTGTAGTTTTTATGGTGTGAGTCGTCCTACCACCAGTTTTCGATGGGTCTGATCGCGTCGCTGGCACAGGGCATCCTAGCCGTCGCACAGAGCAACTTCCGAGACCTACGGGACGTTCCAATCGAGAAAATCGTCCTTCTGTCGGCGATCCCTGACTACCCTGACCAGGGTCAGGTCGAACTCTCGAAGGAAATATGGCCGACAGTCAGCGCCATTGTACATTCCGTGACGATTGCTCTCGAATCTGGTGCGTATCATGAACGATTTGATGGAGCGGCGGCCGTTGACGGAGACCATTCATTTTTTTGTTACTGTTTCCCCTCCAGAAATGCCAACCTCGGACGCGTGCAGATGCGACTCGCCGGACCTGCCTGATTATAAGGAATCGGGGGTTGAAAAGGGCAATGCGTCACCATCGCCTCCACCTCCGCCCACGGTGCCCAGTCTGCCTCCACCAACGCCACGACATCCCGTGGCAACCCCACAGAGGCGGAGAGTCGTCCCCGAACAACTCAACGATATAACGTGGACCGGCCTTTTCAGGTCTCGACGTCCCGGCGTCCGAAAGCCCGTCATTTATCTATACCCGCCATCCAGCCTTCCAGACGTCACAGTCGAGCTGCTGCTCACGTCGTCCTGGAGTTTCTCGGCGGTGTATCCTCCACCGCAGCCTGCCACCCCGTCTGGTGAACATCAAACCGCGCATTCGCTCACGTGGGTGGTCGCGGCGGAGCCCAGCGGCACACTTGTCGACAAGACTTCTGGCGCGGAGGTTTCCTACCTGTTCTGGGAGGCGAGGTGGGTTTTGCTTTGAATGTTGTTGTCGTGTTTTGACGGAGATTGATTCCCTCTTCCCTCCCTGCCACCTGGTTTTCCAGCGCAAATACCCACCTCGCCACACCGAACGCTTCGCGCGCAACCACCCCCGTAGGGGACATGGAGACGTTCGATCCATCTCGCCCATCTGTGAGCCCGGCCGATTCGATCCTTCTCCCGATTGGCAAAGTTCCGGGTTACTTAGACGCGGCTCTCAAAGCTCTCGCGTTACACACCGAGGCCCGTACCTCTTTCATCACGTACGCATCTTCTCTTCCTATCCTTCTACCTCAAATCTCATCTGGAGAACTTTCTTTTTAATTTAATTTCTGGTTTTGGCTGGTCCTCGTTCAGATATTGGCTTCCGGATTTGCTCAAGCACGAACACGTCGCGCTTCGCTTCCTCGCGCAAGCCTCGTACGAGCAAGCAGCGCAAATGCGCGTCTCGCCCGCGCCCGACGTCGTCACCCGCGTCTTCATGCTCTTCCGCGGCGTCGCTGCGGACGATTTGAGTCACTGGGAGCACGCGGCCGCGCGCGCGATCGCGGAGGACGGCGTGACGTTCTGGACGCAGGTCGTCGGCGTTGACTTGGTGCGTGCGTCCGATCGCGGTTTATTCCGCGTGTTGGAGTGGGGAGGGATGGAAGTCAAGTGAGGTGTGTGTGACCGTCGTGGACTAGCTTTTTTTCTTTTTTTTTTGTGTGGGTGGGTTAATGGCGCACGTAATGGACAACTGCCGGATGCTGTGGCACTTTTTTTTCTGGTTTCAACGGTACTACTGAGGTTATCGATCTCACCCCCTTCTAAGCATCCGTAAACCGTCGACAAGCCTCAAAAAGACAGTTGAAGGACAAAAAAAGAAGCACCGCGTGATTGGTGTACTGATAATAAGAGAATTTATGGAGCCACTTGATGGGGAGGAATAACACCCATGATTTTTTTTTCTCTTCAATCCGACGGCGGCGATTCCTCACGAGGGCCCAAAAGATGGGGGTTTGGCGACGTCTCCACCATACTCATCAATTATTCCCAATCCGCACAAATGAGGCTCACATTGCCAAAGGACCCGTACAGCGGCTACCGGCTGCCCAGCCACAGCCGCAGCCTCAGCCGCACTAGCCCCAACCACCTCTCGCAAGCAACCCAGCCTTCGCCAAAGAAAAGAAAAAAAAAAGGGAACCAAGCTAAACCTATTTTTGTGACAGGGGTTTTCCTCAGGGGCAGGCGTCCCAACGGCCTGGGCCCTTCGGTGGCTTTACTGCTGTATTGATCGGGCGAAACGGCGGTCGGTGAATAGATGGACCGGGGTTTTACTTTCGTAAATGTGAAATGGGATAGCAGCCAAGGGCACGGGAGAGTACCGTTCCTGTTTTTTTTTTCTTTCTCAATAGAAGGAGCGTCGTTCGGCAACGTCCATTGAATTGAGGGCCTTCAGGAAACGGAGCATGGGGCGAGAGCAAGAAAAAGAGGAAAGGGTGGGTGGGTCGCCCGCGGCCCAATCAAAAGTTGGGTGTTGCACTGCCAATATCCCTACAGCACAGCTTGTTCTCTCACCCGTCCCCTTTTACGGTCACGACTGAGGCGGCATCTTTGATGATCACCTCTTCGATCTGCGGACCTTAACCTGAACAAAGTCATCAGATCCGGAGAAGGGGGGACCGGGAGTGTGTGTGGAGGGTGGAGCGTCAGGGGGTTCTGCTCGCGGCATGATGCGAAGCCGCCTTGACTTTTGGGGCTTGATGAGAGAGCGTCCGGAAGATTCAGGGAGATATCGATGCGTGATGCGTGATAAAGTGGCGCAAACCCTCTGCTCTGTTTGTCCACCAACTCCCGGGAAAAATGCAGTCAATCGTCGGCGGTACACAAGGGACAAGAGCACATGATGCGCGACGGAGAAGGACGTAAAAATAACCTTTATTTGTAACTCAAGTCCACCCACGCAGACATGACGCACGCACAAAAGCCTACAGATGAAGCGAGTGACAGAAGAGGGAAGATGAAAAGGTTCCGAATTCTAGGGTCTCTGCCCCGCTGCTTCACCGGATGTGACCAGGGTCGTCCGGTAGTGGCATGGTCCCCCTCCCACGCAGGTATTACACACCTCGATCCGACCCCAGATCCTTCGGAACTACGCCTCGCGCTCGCGTTTGAATTTCCCATGCGTGTGTCTGTACACCGTCCCGTTTTGCCTGTCCTCCCTGAAGGCCGCGTGGCCCGTCGGCACGGGGAATGGAGGAGCGGGCAATTGGGTTCGTTTAATGATACCATCTTTGATGTCTGATCCCGCGGATAAGACGTCGTGTGCTGTGAGGCGATACCTCGCAGGCGTGATGCCCTTCCCGAAACGACGAGTGACGTGGTTGGCGCAGAGGAGGCCTACGAAAATATTCGCCAAATGGAGTGTACCAGGGAGAACACCGCGGCTGAGGCAGAAGAGAGAATATCACGCTCGAAACGCACAAGAAGACCGTGGCAGCCCGGAAGTGGAGATCGGGCGTAGCATGTGCCGGACGCTACGGCGCCATGAAGTGGCCCGCTCCAACCGCAACAACCAAGGGCTCCCTGCAGTACTATCCGCGCGCCTGGGGTGTACCAGAGGTTCCACGCTTCACTGACTTTTGCATCGAGAGAAAAATTCGCCTTTTTGTAAGTGACGTAACCGACAGAGACGTAGGAGATGAATGCGGGGAAGAGTAAGAGTACGTAGACCGCGAGGATGGGTCGAGAGTTCAAAAGCGTCCCAGTCATACCCACCAGCGAGGCAAGCAAAAGGAGAGAAGAGCTGAACGTAAGCAGTATGAGAGCTGAAGAATCCGTAATGAGCAGAACGGGAGCATCGGGGTAAGCTGGCAGTTGAGATAATAAGAGTCCGTCACGGCTACAGATGCAAACGGCTGGGAGACTCACTGGTAAACCAAATTGATAGGGCAACGACAAGGCACGTCAGACCGAGTAGGAAGACGGTTATAACGCTTGCAAGCAAGCACCATTTGTGCGATGTCCATTGACCGACCCCGTTTATCCCTAAGCCTCGACTTTCGTGTAAAATTGCCTCCATGCTGTCTTGGCTCCAACCCCCAGCCCCTCTCAGTTCCCGCATACGGCGTGACGAGAAGTGGTTCGTACGAAGCCCAGGAGGTGTCGACCGGGAAAATCGTGGTTGAGGCCATTTGTATGTAAGCTTGTCCGCCGTAGACAGGATGCTCTTGCCGCGGGCATCCGTGAGCGCTCGGTTGAGTCCAAAGAGACTGTTAGGGGACGGCGGCTTGTTAGCATTGTAGGTGGGAAGTCGCGCATTCGAGAGGAGACCGAGGGAGACAAGACCGGAACGCGCCAGGGACGACAATCGTTTCGCCGATGTCTGGACGTTCGTGGATATCTGAGAGAGATACGACACTACAACGGGAGTTGTTTGGAGTGTGGATGATGACGTCACCGCGTTGGTGCCCAAGGGAACTTCGCCGAACGACAAAGGGGTGTTATCGAGTTTCGTTATCGTTGATGCAGTAGTAGGAAACGTCACGGTGGGAGCAGGACGCGAAGAGACGACCGAGGATCGACGAGAACGGACTGGAATTGGTGTAAAGTGGGAAGCGCCCGACGGAGAGAGCGCTGGCGCGTAGCCATTCGAGTACCCAGCTGTTGCGTTTTGGTTTTGCGGGGGACGAATCGGATGATGGCGACCAACTGTCTGTTGCGAACCCGTTGGGACCGTGAGCGAAGGCGAGGATTGGTGGGCTCCGGAGCGACGACGAATCGACTTTTGGGTTTGGATCGACTGGGATTGGGATGACGAGTGGAGGAGGGTAGAATAGTCTGGCATGGATGTGGCCTTGAGCGAGAGAGACGACTACAGTGGCGGGGGGATAATAGGAGGATGGGCTGTTCTATTACGACGTCCGCCATGCTAAAGTTGGATGTGAGAGGTTTAGAGCTCGAATTTGAAACAAGACTAACCACGTAGTCGAGTGGAATTTGGACAGAGCAGCCGGGGCTGGTCATGGTTGAGGTTAAGAGCGGTCAACGGCTCCGAACGGGCGAACGGGCCCCACCTCGGTTGCGTGTCACGACTACTCCGCGACATCAGAGTTGAGACTTGGCCGCAGCACTGGTCTGGGACAGTCTGTGACGGCGGGAATGCCGATGCCCACAGTGAGAAAACTTTCTCGATGTCACTTTTCGCAACTTGCGGGAGTGCGTAGGGGAATTGCCTAAAGGTCACGACGGTCTTACTTCACTGTGATTGATTTGGACGAACTGAAGATCAACGATTCCCCCGGCTTGGTCGGCGCATTACTATTGTCGATAGAGGAACCGAAGAATGGAAAGGTGAAGTGGTCTCCAATACCCACGTTAAATGTTGAACGTTGAACGTCGGATCGGACCGTTTGGTACTGTTTTCTTCAGCTGAGCTCCACAGGTTGGCCACAGCATACTCACCTTGTCCTGCGTGCGCCCATTACCCTGGCTCCCAAAGGGGTGAAGGAGAGAACAATGATAGGTGTCCGATGAGACGATAAGCACATCTGCTGCAACCTCGAACCTTCCGTTAGGCCTGAGAAAGGACTGGACGCATATCTGTGGTGCCCACTCACCTGGATCTATACATCGCTTCCACTGCTGACGACGAGAACACATAGGACGGTTGTTGTTTGCCTACAAGGCCTGGGCCTGTGCTGGTTTCTCCTTTTGGCTCTCTCTGGCGAGGTGGTGTGGAGGGCGTTGAGCTGTCAAAACCGTGCGAGTTCATGCGTTGCCACCAGTGAGCGGTTCGGAAGGACGCTCTGGGGATTCCACCGTTGACCCGTCACGGTTGGACGCCCTGAAATTGGCAGAGCCGAAGATCGGTTCTCTCCAATCCTCACTGGCACTGGCATCGATCCGATCGGACTTCATCCAAGCACACATAGAGGACCAGGACGCCGTCGCAAACCCAGTCATGCTCGCAGGAGCCAAAGATGCGCCCTGTGGTCGTGGTCAGGTGAAAATTTTTAGTGTTGGCGCTTACTAGGTTTTGGCCCCTTGTTCCCTCCATCGTCTTCTGCCTGTGTGGACTGTATTACAGTCTGCTTATCCTTCTGCCCACGTCAGCCGAATTTTCTTCCTCTCATTTTGTCTACTGTAATGGTCTCCCGGGTCCATGGGCCTCAAGCAATTGTCATCCATTATCTCAGGCTAGCAAATCCTGTCCCGCAAGACACAGCAAAGTCCGGACAGATAGATCAAAGCTGCGCATAGCCCGGACCCCGTAAGGAGCATCAACGCGGTGTCCTTAATGGTATATAGTCTCAGGCTGTGGGTATGAATTATTTTTTTTCATACCCAACGCCCCTCTCCCGCACCCACGGCTGTCCCCTCGCGGCAGCTTTGGTACGAAGAGTGGCAGACGAGTCTCCCCTCGAACAACGGACAGCAGCACCAACTTTTAACGTCTTTTTCTCCACCAGCACTCCCTGCTCCCCCTCCTTTTCCTTCACCTCGGGCCTAATCAATTGATGCCAACCTCACGCACAAACGTTGTGGCGCTTGCCACGGTGGGTATACTACTGCCCATCATTCTCGTCCCTTTCTACACTTTGGCTGCCCCTACCATCGCGCAAGAGTTCGCGAGGTCCCCAACGGCCTCCACTCCCGATTCACCACCCACCGGCACTCTGACGCGCAAGGAAATATTTGACCTTGTGTTCGCACTCGGTAGGTCGCTCACCCCCTTTTCTCATACTCGACATATTCTCATCGCTCGCCGTCGCACAATCAGCCTTCTTCCTTCTCATCATTGGTAGCTACGCTTGGCTCGGCAGATGTTTCTCCTCCGACCCACTCGATGCGGTAGTCGATGGTCGGTCCCTCATCTTTCTCCACCCAAAACACCCCCCATTCTTATTCCCATTCTCCTTTTCATGCAGAGCCCCGAGTCCGCCGCACCTACCGCGCTTTTAAAGACATGCTGGCCTTTCTCCGGCTCGATACGCTCCTCCAGCGGTTGGCAAACGCCATCATAGGCCCCCACACCACCACCACCACCACCACCGTGATGAATGGAGGTGGGACTTTGCCTTCCACTCAGACCACGTACCCTCGATCCCCCGCCCCAAACAATGACACTCGGCCTGGAGGGGTCACAGCTACGCCCGACCCTGCTACTACAAGTGGTCATCATAACATCGCTCATCCTCCACCTGTATAATCATGTCAACACTCTTGGCGTTGCATGATGACTATTTTTTACTGTATAATATGTCGGAGCGTTCGTTCACCTCGTCGTGTAACCAAGCACTTGACAGGTCATAGTGTATTCAAATGCCATACCCCCTTTGATCTTCTGCTCTCTCGATGGATATTGAGCCTGGGTCACGGAAAAGGGTATATACACAAAAGGTGCGACACCGCCTTGTATTACGCAGGCCCAGAAATGCTTGTAGAAAAAAAAAGTACAGCCGCGACGATTTACCGCCTGGCAAAGAGAGGCACCGCTTTAGATGCTGTATACCACAGCCTCAAAGGATAAGGGCATGCTGTGACGGCTCAAGCGAGCTGTGGTGAGGGGATGCTAGTGCCGGACCCAGTCACGTGATACTTTACATCAGTAACTCCGTACCGTGACGCCACAATCCCCAACGACGATAAATTTTCGCTTGCAATATTAATCATTGAATGAGGTGGAGTTTCTGTAAGTGCGCCGCACCCCTTAGTCTGCTGTCCGGGAGTTAATCAGAGCCCTGAGAGTGGAGAAGGTCGGAAAACACGATGAATTAGACCACGCACTGCACGCTAGGTGTAGTGAGACTAATTGAGTAGGAGCGATCAGTTTCCGAAGTGAAATTGCGATGTGAACTTAAAGGATACGAGGAAACAAGTTACACACGTACCAACTGCCCATCGCCTTGAACAACCCACGCGGCGGAGCTGAATACGAAGAGGGAGCTACGTGTTGAGATTCCCATGGGTGTTGGTCTGGCGTCAGACGATAGTTACAGTACATGGTGGGATAGGACCATTGGGCAAGCAACACAACTCACCACTCAGACCAACTTGAAAGCTAGCCCTAAACAACGTCGATACAACTGGCCGCCGCCTTGAGTGGGATCGATTCTGCGTCGTCGCGAGAAGAACGTGAACTTGGTGACGCAGGCCTGTGCGCTCTAAGGCTTGAGAGCCCCGATGGGGCAGGGGGCGGTTCGAATGAGGCGGGTTCACTGTTATTGTTGATGGTTGGAATGGGACGATCGTGCTGCCATGATTAAGGGAACGTTCGCTCGATGTATAGGATATGTAGCTATGACTCACGAATCATCATACTACATTACTCCGCTCCGGTCCACCTTCCACAGGGGTTCGGTGATTGCGGGTCCAAACCCGTACCCCATGGGGTTGAGAGGGCTTGAGTCTAGACCGATGCAAAGCAATGCGGCAATGCGGGACGCATGAGTCGACGACTGCGCGATCGGTTCGATCCAACACCGAGACGGTGTATGTGGCAACATTTTATGATGACTCCTCTCGTATATTTGTCTGGATTGCTGGATTGGATCTGAAAAAAGAGTAAGCTGCCATGTGCTTGGGGTTTTGGGGTGGAAAATTTTTGCTCGCGTGGAAGAGCTCACTGTGGGTTCGCAGTTCGGATGTATGGTCCGTGCGGCGTTGCAAATGAACTGAACGTCAAGCCGGCGGCGGCTGGACAACGCCGAATCCACGAATTAAAAACGTTCTCCACCCTCAATCCCTGTCATCGTCAGTGCAGCAAGACCATCGTCTCAGTCCAGCTCGGTCGAGGAGCGATATGGTGATCCCGTGGTAACCATTTGCTTCTCTTTCAAAGTTTAACGCCCCGCCTTTGTCCAACGCCCGAATTTGATAGAACATTTTAGGTTGGCTTGGCTGCGACGTCAGCGCCAGCTGATAGGGGGTGTCTTAACGTGACAGAGGAACGACGGCTGTGATTGACCTACTGTCAACAAGACCCTGAGGGGCTAGGGTAGGGTTCCAGTACTCTTTTTGCCTCGGGCGCCTAGAGCGGGCATCACGCCTGGAGCTGTTAGGGACCACTCGAACTCGAATGGCCAGCAGGGTGCCGCCACTCACAGTCTGGCTTTGGTCATGGGTTTTTGCATGGGATAACGACGATAGGAATGGCGTTCCGAATTATGGTGGGAATAACTTGAACATCGTCTGTCAAACGACGTACCTATTCTCATGTCACAAGACGTGTGGAGGACAAGAGATACTGAGATACTGTCATGGGGCTTCCCAAGCCTGGTGTGGGTCCCTTATCTTCCCATATAAAAGGGAGATAAAAGTCAAATATGGTCGATGGCACTAGTGGGACTCCATCTGGGCCCCCTTATGGCCTGATCTTTGCCCGCACGCCAATTAAACCGTCGAACCCGGGCCCCCGACGATCTGTCTGCCTATTGTTTACCGAGGTAAGAATGGCTTATCATGGGCATAGTTTGGAGACCGGAGCACTGACTTTGTAGAGTTGCAGTGGATCCCCCTGTCAGGGCAATCAAGGGCCCTCAGCCTTTTGTGTTTTTTTGATCGCGTAACACTTGGGATTCATCGGCGTCGAAGGGGCCACCGACAAAGTTGCAGCGCTTGGGTGGTACAGGTGGTTGAGAGTAGTAGTGATGGTGAGTATACGGGACGCAAATGGGTTTTGACGTTGGCAGTGCTCCCCCTTTTCTTAGGCCGACTATAATCCCGACGATTTTTTGCCCTCCCCCCACCTTCCTTACCTCGCCATTTAATTTCGTCAGTCGGGAGATCCGATCTGTCCTGGGGTACTCAAGCGAACGTTATCCGGCCCACACACGCACACACACCTACGGACCATGGCCCATATTTGGACCCCGTTTCCCGTTTTCCGACCGTACCGCGGCCCCCCATGCCGCCATCCCGCATGTGCTACTGTCTTCTTCAGACTAGCCATAAAATCAATCTCCTTCCCCCATCACTCTCCATCACTCTCCCTCAAGCCCTCAAGATTCCAGCGTGTCGCAAAAACCAACATCCATTTCCTTCTCGCTCATTCCAAAATTGTACTCTCATCCATCGACTCCCCATTGCATCTAGATCCGTAGCCTCATGTCCCCCTTCCTAATAGCCCTCATATTCTTCCTCATCCCCCACCCTACCACGTCTCTTCCGATCGAAGCTCTCGAACGTACCACAAATCACAAGTCCCTTACCTCAAGCTCATTCGCCATAGGCTTGGCATTCGGTAAACCAAGGTCTCCTCGATCTCCCACCGAGGGCCGACGTTTAACCTACGTGCAGCGTCGTTTCTTGCGCTACTCTGTGCCTGGGCATGGATAACGAATAGAATGACATTTTTTACCCAGCTTATCACCAGGATCATCTGTGGGTGTTGTCCGCCTCAAATTCTTTCAGCTTTTCTGATGCATTCATTTGTAGGCTTTTTAGCCGCACCGACCAACATCCAGCAACTCTCACACGTCGTCGAACAAGTCTCTTACATCGTCCAGCCCCAACTACTCTCCTATCTCCGTTTCTCCACCATCCTTCGGGTCGCGACGGGCACTGTCCTCGACGCTGACGATGCCGGACGCCCCCTGACTCCTCGCATGGGTGGCCTGGCCAGCCCCGTCTCGTCTGCTCCCCAGTCCCGATCGCAGTTGGGGGTTTAGAGGAGGCCAAGGCATGCGAGGGCATGCTGGTCGTACGGGTAACGCACCAACCGGATTCACCTCGTCCGTATGGTTTTCATTATCCATGTATTCTGACGACGGGAGACGAGTATCGTAAATGACATGACTGCGCGGCCCCTGCAGGCACCCAGCTCGGGAGGCTTGATTTGGATTGTGATCCACTCGTCATCGCGGTAATCACACTGTATAAAAATTAAATCCGTTGGCAGCTGGCAACTCAACAAGACGGGAGATGGAAACGAATCACTGGAGACTATGCATCATTCGCTACCGCCCGCCGGAAATTTTTTTTATCATATTCGCCATCGCCCGGTGACACGGGCTCATACAGCACAGCAAAGGGTACAACAAACCCCACAGCCTCTGCCAAACAACTGAATGAGGCGCGGCCTGGTCCACCACTTGATTTTGACATTTCACAAATTTATTCACAGCATTTGAGTTCGGTCAAAAATATTGATACGAAGAATGCATGACAGGGTAAGATTGTGAAAAAAAAAACACTGGCACTCGGATAAAGTGAGTTTCCTAGGCTGAGTCCAAACCCATGAGTATCTGAGTGGGAGGATACACGTGCTGGAAAGTCATGTGATCAAACCTATGGTGGTAATTTACCCTACACATTCACATTCACATATGGGTAGGTTCCCTTCCTTCCTTGATGCGCCAGCGAAAACCCTTGTCAGCTGATCCTTTGATTGGTCCTAGGGCTTTGTCCACCCCAAAACTTCTTTCGAGAAATCAAAGACAACGACGACATCTTTGGCCATATGGGGCAACGTGAACGGAATGGAAACCTATGAGCCGCAGCAGAGTTGTGAACGTAGGCCCGCGCCGTGCGCCTGGAGAAAAGTTTCCTTTAATTGGATGAATCTAGGATTGATTCGAAAGGGAGGAAATGATTCCGGTTTAGGGTTGGGCCACTCTTCTTCGCCACCCGCGCGGAAGCTAACCAATTCCGAGTCGTCGTCACGCAGCACGACGGCTAATCTTGAGTGGCTTGAAAGTCAGCGACAGGGATGAGCCGATCACCGGTCACCTGGTGAAACATGCCACAACCCTTCGTGACGGGGCGGCCATAATACTGCGGAAGGAAAAATTACTTCCCGCGAAGGTACGGTTTCCCCGTTTGAAGAAATTAGAAATGAACAAAACGCTGATCCATGATCGGCATATCTGGAGATGTGGGTCGTCTCGGACCTGAAATCGGGGATCGGGTTATGCTCGTAAGCGATGTTTCGGTTATCGGATGCAAACTTTGTGAGCCTGGGCCTCAGCTTCATGACTCGTCGTCGTTCAGACGACAAAGTGGAGACAATGACCTCCGATGACTCGACTTTCAACTTATATGGCTTGGGGTGGCATGGGTGTAGTGTTTGAACCCCTCTGAGGGATTAGGACGCCCCTCGGTCGCATGGGGCGCCTCCCACGACCTGCTTCACTAATCAAATTAATGGAGAATCATATACAAAATCGCGTACGTACTCATCTGCGCCCACATCCTCTGCAGGTCCACGTACCATCCGCAGATCTATCCTACATCTGGACAAACACAATAGGCATAGCAAAACGCGAATAGGGATAGCACCCTCACAGTGATCCTGTCAGGTTTGCCGGGCGCTGTAAGCCGCAACCCGTGGCGGTAGCCACGCCGCGGCGTTCTTCGAGTGACAGTGATTTGGATCCGTCCGGGAACGTCACGGCTCAGCACCGGGTTAGGCTCCAAATGCTGCGGCCGTCTCCCCCTCGGATAAGGGCTAATTGTTAGTCTTGTCAGCGGTCAGGGAGGAAGCCGAATGTTTATACCGGAGGCGTTGATAAGTAGGTGCTGTATAGAGGTGACTCGGGAATCACTCCATTCCGAATCGGCAACGGCAACGGATGACGAAAATGGTGTCCGGACCCGTGATGAGTCGTTAATGCTTTCCGTTTCCCAGTTGCCACATGAGCCCCCTGTTGATCTCGCACTTGGAGTCTGCGAAACGTGTTCGGTCCTCGCGTTCGACTCTCTGATGGAATGGCCCCGACGGCAAGCCCCTACGAAGGGGCTAAATGCAAGTCGATGTGATGGGATAATACGCTCGCTCGGCGAGTCGGCGTCGGATGTCATCCGGCGCCTTAGCCGGGTCCCTGGCATTATGGCATGGTGGCTGGATGCACAATCCACTTATCAGCACTATCAGTGATAATCACACCGCCAAGCCAACCCCTCCCCCGAGTCCCCCCCATCAAGGACCACACCACGGTTAAATACGACTTCGACAGGGCTCGTGGCTCAGGTCCCAGTTTCCTTTCTACCCATTGACACATCCGAACGTCTTTTTCTCTTACGAATTCTTTCCTTCCCCTCATCAACGATGCCTTTCGCGTTTTTCCTCTTTATTTGTACTATCACCCTGTTCATCGAGTCGGCCAACTCTCTCGCCCTGCCGGCCTCGATCAAGCAATCGCCCCTCGGTGCCCTCACTGGCAGGTCCACCCACGTCACCTTCCCTGAATTGGCCTTCTATTCCGTCTCCACCACCGGTGAGCTCATCATCCCGTGACGTCTGCCCCTCGCAATTCCCTCATATAGTACGGTAACTTCGCCAGCCATCCTATTATGCATCGTAGGCGCATTCATCCTGAAGATCGTCGGCGCTGCGAGGGTCCTCTCTATCATGGAAAGCTTTCCCCGTACGTCCGGCCATCACCATCCGCCCTTACTTCCTCTCACTGATCTGTCGCGGCTCTTCCCACACAGGTGGTGCCACGTTCCGCAACGCGATCCGTCGTCTCCCTGCTATGGCTGGCCCGGGTGCTGGCCCGGTTGCCCCACGCCGCCCTCCGATTCGTACAGGAGGCGCTTCCCCACCGGTTGCGGGGATACCTCGTGGGCGACGGTATCGTCGCCAGACCCGCAACACACACTTCGTATGACGTGCACAACTGAACGTCTCGTAGACGTCCGAGTCTCTTCGACTACGTTTCTTTTTCATTATACGCTATTGCCAATGCTTTCGCCGTATCTCCCTCCTAGGTGGAGACTATTTATTTACTAGTATGCGCAGTGCGCGCGACGTTCCTTTCCCGCTTTGTTCCATCCGGGTCAATGGAAGATAGACCACGTCATTTGATGAGATGACACACTTTGCTTACCCATCACAAATCGTTATTACGTAACGACCCACACGATCTCTTCTTCCATGTCCCTGTCCCCATACACAGTATGCGATGCGCTGTCATGATACCTTCTAACTCGTCACGCCACATTTTTACCCATTCAACCGAATATACCATCGTCGTGGCCTTGTTCTAAGCCCAGATTACCGAGCGAAGCATCCGGCCGTTTTGGTAATTCTTAGCGATTGGGCTCGCGAGAGTTATCGTTCAACTGCGGACTTGACTGTGGATTCAATTGGGTTTTGCCATTTTTGGGTGCGGTGCTATAGAGTAAGGGCATGCGGTCGCGCACGGGATCGTCCTCGTTAGATTGCCTCGTGATGCATCTGCTGCTGCGGTGGTAGTAGCACAGCAGGGCGGGGCGAAATGGATAACTTACACGGTTACACGGACGGAATCGACGAGCAACCCATGCGGCACTTGCCGCCGTCCGTCAAAGGACTGCCCCTATCCGTTCAGGGGTTGAAGCATCACATGGCACATGTAACATAACACGACGGCATTCGCCGCGTGCAGTGTGCCATGAGGTATGGTCGTACCATGGCGGCATTTCCTCCAAAACAACCTACAGTAACAACGCTCTCAGGCTCCGGGTACAGGCGGAAATGCGACGTGCCGACTTGTTTCCGATCAGCACTTGTAAACCAGGGATTCGGTGACGGGTGGAGAAAAAACAAAGATTGGATTTGAGATTTTGGGGTATAGGATCGGACAAATAAAAAGTAAAAAAAAAAAAAGCCGTGCAAATTATCTGAGTATGACGACACGACACGACACAATTGAATGTTTTGTCTGAGCTTGTTTGTGTCAGTTTGGCTCGAACACGCCCGCGGTGCTCTCACCGGCTGGCACAAGCGTGGCTTGTATCCGAATAACGAGTGCAAGGGCTAATGCATTTGGTGGTATTCGGAAATTCACGATAGGCGGTTCGAACCTTGACACGTTCGTGCGAGGGACAGGGAAAGTCAGAGTGGGTGAAACACTCGGAGCGTTCGATCGCTGGGGTGATCGGAATGGGAGCTACCTTCACGTCAGCTTTACCCCGTTGTCTTCCCATGATGAGTGTGCGCGTGCGAGTCCTTTTCAGGCTTTGAGAGCCTTTCCCGCCATGATTCTATCAGAAAACGAGAGTCGATGATGATACCTTGAATCTAGGGTCAAGATTCACTGATTCAGCCATCAGAGCTGCGGCGAGAACTACAGTAAACGTGGGTAGGCACGGTGGCAAAGGCAAAAACCGAGATGTATGCCCTGATCCTGGAGCAAGGTGGACCCGTCCGTGATGGGAAATCCGGAACCAATGCGGGACGATACCTCATTAGACTGAATCCACGTGTGTGCCTTTCAGGTTTTGTGTGGTGATGGGACCACCAACGGCCGTAAACCTTTGAAATTTTGAGGAGTTAGTGGGCCGATGAACGCAGAACCTGAGCCGATGGGGCGGCTGGGGACGTACGCCGTGTGCATGCCCGTGGCGACCACCTCGCCCCAAGACGTTGCGGCAACAAGATTTCCTTCCGTGTGGTTCTGTCGTTCTTCGGTAGGATCCCGTAGATCACGATCGATCGTTTGTTAGCGAGTCCGGATCTCGCATCGGTTACGTTTCTATAAGCGAGGAGGGCGATGAGGATCACATCGCCAACGCTACCGGAGGCCAAAAAAAAAACCTCCCTTTTCGAGTCGACATTTCAACTCGCGTCCAAGCGACGGCGCGAAGGAATGAATGAAGCACGCAAGACCTTGGGATGGCGGTACAGAATATGTGGATATTCGAGTATTCGGGCCGCTTTTCAAACGTGGTGTCGGGGACGATCCCTCGGTCGAATGCGGTTCCTGAATTCAAGTTTTGCGGCATCGACCGTCGTCCGCACGAGAATCGGTTTCAAATCTGTGAAAAATATTGGGAAACATTGCACACGCGATGTCTGCGCCCATCCTTGGTGCGGTGTCTGGCACTACTTTATGCCTTGTGCCTCTGCAAGACGACCATACCCCTCCTGGAAGAGCGCAGGGTTAAGGAGCGGAGATACGGATCGAGATGGATGCTCTTACCCAACCACGCGCGCGTTGCTTTCCCTCGGCAACCAAACCGTACCTTTGATCTGCTGCTGACCTCCACATCAAAACTCAGTATGTTGCCCCTAATCTTCCCCAGCCCATTTCCTGGAACAAGCATTCTTCGGAACAAGGGATCGTTTGTCGGCGGCGTCAGGGTGAGATGAAGTGGGAAGGGAAAAGAACGGCGGATGAGAGGGAGGCGCGTGGCGAATTCTCACCACCAAAAATGGGGTCTCATCTCATCACATCACGACTACAGTACAATTAAAATATTTAAAATATTATTCAATCAAGGTACACTCCCACATCCGTCATATTCTCTCGTTTTCGTTCGGGCCCTTCGGGGTCAACTATGACTCATCTCATTAAACCGCATCCACCTGCTTTGATTTCTCGTGTCGTGCAGTGATGGTGCAGATCTTCAGATTTGAGGCTGTCGCCCACGTACAGGTCTTGTTGGGCGCGAGGTGTC
>QFFA01002374.1:0-10811 GCA_003316565.1 Russula foetens | reverse complement strand
TTCGGAACACGTGAAGGTTATCTTATCAGAATCAAATATCAAGTTAATGTGCGTTCTCGCATTAGAAAATGAAATGCTCAGTCACGAGCATGCCCCCGTGCAGCACGCCCGCGGCTCATCCCAGATGGTCTCTCCTACGGCTTCTCATCTCCGGATTTCACCAGATGTCCCCAGGTCCTGGGTGCCGAATAAGCAGACGGGATGGGCGGGGACGCACGAGAGGATGAATCATTGGCTTCATACATCTGAATACTACTCTTTGGATGTTCGTAGCTGCCTTGGGTTGTTCCATTTTGGGAAACGAGAACGATTAGTGTAGGGAAGGAAGAATCAGACAAACCCCTGCCTTTTTATAGTCGTGGTCATAATCATGTCAGTTCAGGCAGATCGTGGATGCGTTGGATGCCTCCGCACATGGACTTTCAAAGGTAATCAAGATCGGGAATTGGGAGGACAGGCGAACAGAGAAAAGGCTGCTCTCGAAAATCTTGACGTGACTATCCATTTCTGAAACTTCTGAAGGATCGACACATGAGAATAAATAACCAAACAAAGGCATTCCAAAAATTTCCGACTTCTCGAGTCTCATTGCGTCAGTGACTCGGACAACAATTAGGACACTCCGGTGCTAGTACTCTCATCAGGACTGAGGCCTGAGTCACTGCCTTCGAACCAATATCCCCTTCGACACAGTTCCATTTCTTAATATCTTAATACACAGCATACATCCGATGATGACACTTTTACAGATCAACTTAAAATAGGCCGCCGCACGCCCACTGGCGACGATGATGACAACAAAGAGGAAGACGAGGTTGAAGAAGAGGCAAAGGTGGACGTAGATGACGGCCCAAAGAATCGCCATAGATCCGTTTCTGCGGTGTTTGATATCACTCTGAGTCCGTCGCAAGCAGGTTACCTCTCGCCGAATGGCGACGGCCACTCGCTTGTTGCTACATCCTCACACCCATACATCTATACAAAACCGTGCGGGGATACCGCACCGTTACTTACAGCAGGCACGCCTAATCCACATGTTACGGCGCAATACGTACAAGAACCGCACACGCAACGCGTTGTCGCCCTTGTGCCCACCCGCGCGACACTGCTGTAATTAGAAGAGAAGATAAGATATCAGAGGTGCCGTACCGTACAGCAACACTACTACGACAGCAGCAGCGGTTGCATCAGCGGCTGGCGATCATCGACGCGGAAGCCGCGGGCGTATCAATCGTGCCACGCTTTTCCTTTTCCACTTCTACGCACGTGTTCACGCGTACGGACGGGTGCAACGTGTTTGCACCCGATCAGAAACTCTTTAATTTCTCTCCTTCGATGGGAAGCGATACTGTATACTGCCCGTATAGTGTACTTGCTGTACTGAATATGCTTGGGGAAATGACTCCTTCTCTCTTTCACCTTTTTAACAGCTAGAAGAAGTTTTGTATGGCAACACAATAACAGAGAGAGAGAGAGGGAATTCCAGAAGTTTTATGATTGATATCCATACAGTATGATACAGTTCCTCGGTCGATTCCAGGCGCCTGACGGCGCCACCAACTCGCTCCGTCCCAATTTCCAAAAACAAAAACAATGTATGATCGTAGCGAGCTCAACCAACAGCGACAACAGTACCGTCGTATTCATCGATAACCGCACTAACGATACCTATTGCGTGGCACCAGCCCCTGTAAAACCTGCTCGACTCGGAGCAGCCCAACTTTCTGCAGCAGCCGTGCTAAGAAAGCATGTGCTGGTCACCGGCGGGCTCACCACGTTCTACCCGCTCGTCACTATCCTTAAGACGGCTCCAGAGTTCCACTCACTGCCCGGAGGCATCTAGTTAGGCCCGATACGAGCCTCAGGCTTTGTGATTTTCACAGTCGATCAAGTCGCACGTTGCGCTACGACAAGATATTTCTTCTAGGGTCCCTTTGTGAAAATGAATACGGATCCTGAATGTTGTGCTTTGATGAAGAAAGCGGAGCATAGCATATATGGGATGAAGTTGTGCTGATGTGATTGATATTGAAAAGGAACACGGCGGAGCCCGCGAGGAAAGGAACAGAGAATGGTGCAACAATACGGGCAACGCTCCAACCGCCCAGCGAAGATGAAGCTTGTCAACGCCCTCGGCAAAGAACAGCCGGATAATCGCACTTTTATGCGTACCGTATCGTGGCTGGATAGCCTTCATGTACTGGTGGGCCTATTGTTGGAGTAACGTCGCCAACAGGGCGCATGTCAGGGCGATGGCCAAACTGAGGAACCAGAGCGAGTTGACCCAGCGGCGGCGTTTTGGCGGAGAGGATGTAGTAGTCAGATCAGGAAGTGTGGAGGGGACAGGAATGTAGGAACCGTTCGAACTAGCGAGGATCTTATAGTTGTTTGCAAGGTAAAATGCTGAGGTGTCTCGAAAGGTCGGCTTGAGATCCTGCACGGACAATGCGACAAATGCCGCGACGACGGCAGAGGATAAACGAGTCTTTGAAGAGAGGGTTGATGTCCATAGATATGTCAAAAGTTGAATGACGACTCACGAAAATCAAGACCCCATCTACGCCTGCTTTCCACTCATCCGTTGTCTTCTCATCACCTGCCCCAGCCATATGCAACTACCAGAAACGTGAACCGGATCCGTCAACAAAGCCTGATTCTCCTTGGAACGGCCGGTGTTGCTCCAACTTAGGTAGACGGCCGACACGTGGAATTGGTTAGTGACTGGATCAAAAGGATGATATTGCGTAAGGTTGGGACCTGGCCCCGTCACTAGGAGGTCCTGCCAATTGGGATGCTTCGTAAACAGGTTGGAACATTGATGATTTGGGAATATCGTGCAGGATGGTGGGTAGGAAGAGGATGGCGTGAGGAAACACCTGGGCGAAGCCGTAGGCCTATAGACATGACTGCCGGCGGTATGAGATTGACTGCGCTGATGGCACAGGCTTCGCTTCGAGGCACGGATGCGGTCACGTTCGGGTTTCAATACGGTGGACAAAAAGGTCATTGGGAGGTCAGAGTCAAGCATTGGCACAGCGGAATGCCTGGCGCAGTGCCTGACTGGGCAGCACCCCGGGCCGCGCTTTGATCAAACTTTTGACCCGTATCTTACTTTCAACTTGAACAACTCCTATTTCTGCCAGGTGGAAACCAACACCGTATCCTGTATGGACTCGAGATTTAGCAGGAGGGTGCCCACTGACTGTCCCGGGTGCTCCCCTCCTATCAACCCCTGGTCCAGCTCGCAATGATAAACAATTCTTGAAATCGAAAAGGAAGTACATCATAATCCTATAATATCCATCACTCCCCAAATACAACCGCAATTCTTTTCTACTATTGAGACGCGAAGCGGTATTCTCCGACGGGTCTTGGTCCTCAGGCCTCGGGTAATATTCTGAGTCGGCTATTTCAGGGGAGGGTTGTGTGGGTGACTGCGACACAATGCGGTGATTCGGAATTAGGGTTTCATCAAATCCATAGACACGAAAGATTTCCAATGTAAACTTCGATCAAAGAGATTACCAGGAGCAAAGGCGAAAGGCACGGGACATGGGAAACTTGTTATGAAGAGGGTGGTGTCGTTGACATTCGTCATGAGGTATGGTCAGACTGGTTTACAGTTGCGTCAGCAGGTATGTGGGGCGCCGCATGGTCCGCACCACTATCGGTCAGTATAGGAATAGGCGAGGGTACAACATAGGGGATAGAGGAACTTGAAGGTGGGTGGGTGGTTGTCGTATTCCCTGTATGTCGCGGAACAGCGTCACCACTTGGGTGAGGACAGCTTATGGGGCTGACCATAGATGACACTATGGAGTGGTTGGCGGTGCCTTGTATTGGGCCAGCCGCAGCACTGTCGGAGAATCGAGAGGAATTGAGAGGAGAGGGATGATAGGACGGGGTGACCTGGGTGGAGGGTTGAAGCATGTGAGGCACCTCATGCTGTGGCGGCTCATCTGCAGGGTGGCGAATTGTATGATCTGGTTTCGACATGGGTGAAGTAAGGGCATGAGCTGGAGAAGTGGTAATGGGATCATGAGTTATCTCCACCGTCTCCCCATCATCAGCCTTGTTCTGGTCGGACGCAGAGCGTATGTGGTGGCGGCGGATGCACAACGAATACGGATGGGGCCATGTGGAATCTCGGTCACGATGTAAAGCGCTGTAGATGGGGTAAATCCCTAGAAGGGTCGTCGAAAGAAGGTCGTCATCTCTGCCGCGTCTGCGTCTGTCAAGTTGCAGAACAAATTCGTTCCGCAGGATACAAAAGGCATGTTGTAGCTGAGGTAGAGTATCCCGAAGTCTGTAGTTTGATACTAGCTTCCGAAATATGCTTGATAAAGGGAATTTACTGATTTTCCAGTCGGCCTGGAAAAGGTCGCGGTCCTTGCGGATGAGCTGGCGAGTAAAGTCGATCAGGTTGGCAAGTAGTACGCTGTCGCCACGGTTGAGATAGCCTCGAAGCTCGGATTCCGATATACTCAATTGATGCGTCGTGAGTGAAAACCAGCGGTCAGTGCGGTGCGGTGCATTTGCAATGATACAGGCAATTATGCCTTGTGCAAGCAAAGAATGTTTTCGGTCGTCGTTATTGACTCCGCTTATCAAAGAGTGTCCCAAATCGACGGATTCAAGCAACGTGGGCCGATCTCTAAAAAAGGTTCTCAGAATTTTCGCTGCTGCAGTCCAAAAGCGGGCTGCATCAATTGCCCTGATGCAGATCGCAAGCCGCTGTATCTTGATTTCGTCAGAGACTAGACTGGATGACCAAGTGCGTTCCAAGAATCTGCTAAAAACCTCACACACTGGCATGTCCCACATTCCTGGGCCGTCGAGAATGCCGTCGAGAATGGATCGAGGATTGTAAATCACTGTTGAGCTATAGAACCCAGGAATTCCAGCAAAAAACTCCTCTAGTTCGTGATCCTCGTCCAAAGACTTGAACGTCCACATCAAAGCGCGACCATCGATTTCCGATGATAAGTCGTGGGCAGTTTGTTCGAATTCCTTTTCAATACCCCGTAACTTTCGATACTCATAAGTTCCCCGTAAGTCGCGCAAGCGGTCCCAGATTGAATAACGAATGTTGAACTGATATGCTATCCATTCGAGAATTCGGGACAGTGTAAACATTATTCCAGTGTAAAGATACCATGCTGACGAAGAAAGCGGAGCGTAGTACGGACTGTCGTGCCGAAACATCGGCAAGAATGTGATGCATATGTACGCCCCAGTACAAAGCCCAATCCACGATATCGCCACCTTGAAGACCGTATGATGGATATTGAAAAGGAACACAGCGAGGCCCGCAAAGAAGAGGAAGAGAGAGAGGTGTAACAATGTCGGCAACGCTTCGACTGCCCAGGGAAGGTGAAGTTTCTCGACGCCCTCCGCAAAGAACGCCCGGATCCGTGCTCGTGTATGTGGACTGTATCGTGTCTGGGTGACCCTCATGTACCGACGTGCCCATTGCTGGAGTAATGTCGCCAAAAGTGCACATGTGAGACTGATGACCAAGCTGAGAAACCAGAGCGAGTTGACCCACACGGCAGAAGTCGGTGGAGAAAATGGGATGGATGGGTTGGTAAGTGTGGGGGGGATGACCTGGCAGCCATTCGAATCAGCAAGGATTTGATAAATGCTTGCAAGGTAGAACGCTGAGATGTCCTGGGAGTTCGGCTTGAGGTCTTGTACGGATACCGCTACCAATGCAGCGACGGCGGCAGAGAATAAACCGGTCTTCGACCTCGGGATTAATGTGCGTAGAGACGCCACAGGTAGGATGACGACTCACAAAGATGAGAATCCCGTCTGCGTCTCCTTTCCAGTTGTCCGTCATCTTCTTGTCCTCTTCGCCAGCCAGTCGCAAGTACATCGAAAATAATGGCCCGGATCCGTCGACAAATACTGCCCGTTCTTGCGGTGGGCGGTCTTGCCCTGACTGACGTTGGCGACCTGGACGTGGTTGTCAGTGAAACCAAGGGAGCCGCCATGGCAGCATAGGGCAGGATTGGCACCTGTCCTGGTCTCCACACCCGGAACTTCGGCCATGTTACTCGCTTCGTGTGCCGTTGAGGATGCAGATATCGCGCAGGTAGTGCGTAAAGAGAGGACGATGGTCAGGGTGGCTTCCCAGTGATGCGATGTGGCTGATAATCGATAAGCGCCGACGGGCGCTTTGAGTGGTTTGTGCCTCGTAGGCACGTAGCATCGTGTGGTGTCACCAACATGCCAGACTGCAAGTTTCTTTCGTGCTGTACCAGGAATCACGAGGTTCCTGGCGCATTATGAAGTCCCACAGGGATTCCGTGCGCACAAGTTGTCAAGGTTTTCGCAGCGGCAACTATATATTTGTAGGGGTACAAACGCATGAGCGTTCCCCAATGTATCTACACAAGCTTTATACTACTATAAGTCCGAGCAATTTATGATTCCTTTATTTTTCCAATATCGTGTGCTCCACAGGCGCATGGCTCGGGCAAGCTCGAATCCAAGCATCGCAACACAAGTGGCATGAAAAACTCCTCCAGCCTGTTCATCTGAATAGTATGATGTGTTTGAGGTCGGGCATTTGACGCAATGCGTCTACTAGTAGGAAGTCTAGGATTCATCCCTTTCCGCCTGTTTTAAAGTTTGTTAGCCCATGGAGCAGCCAATCTTGGGCATGAAGGGCGCGGTCAGCAGAGAAGGAGAGTCTCTGTATGGGGCTTCCAATGAAAACAGCCTTTTGGTGGTATTGAGGGCTGCCCCGAGGTCCCCGAGCGGGATGTTGATGGACGGGTTGAAGTAGGAAAGGTGTGTTGTATTTTTGGCCGCAGTGAGGGCAAACAGCGGAGAGAGAATTGAAGGAGAGGAAGAGGGAATAGAAAAAGGGATTAACGCACACACGAAGCGCTCTGAACAAAATACAGAAATTTCAGATCCTTGGCTCGATCAATATTATTTTTTCTATAGTGAGGTGAGCTTATATACATGCAAGTACCTATGGGTATATTGATTAGGGCTGTAAGCTGTAAGTACTGAATATAGTACTGAATACGGGCAGCGAGAAGGATAGCAAGGGAAGGGAGTACAGAATGAGGCACGACACAACGAGAAATAACAGGAAGACTTGGGGTATTGACAGGCACAACATCGTGGCCATTCCACGAGTGGATGTAAGGCATACCTCCCATCAGCCTGTGGGTCGGCTTTACTCAAAAAAAAATGTCGGCCTTGAAACTCGAAAGTAGCGGTGTTTGCGACTCGGAGGAGCGTGCTGATATATTCGGAGTTGTTGTCATGCGCTCGGATCTGCTGAGGTGGACGGTCGGTGTCGGATCCTCCATCGTGCAAGAAGAAGCGGTGGGCATGGCTGATGAGTTGTCCGTACTCGTGGATGCACGAATTGGCGAGTTGGTCGATGCAGAACGGAAAGCGTTGGTTGGTGTCCTCAGGGTCGTCGTCGTCCGGGTGCTGCGACAAACGGGCGACATCGGGTAGGGGTGTCGGTGCAGGCGTGCAGACGATGTAGGGCCAGGTATTTGAGGACTTGGCTTGTGATGTGACGACCCTTCTCGAATTCTCTTGGCTGGGTGTGGATGCCGTTGCTGAGGGCGTCGGGGCGGTCTTGCACGGCTTGAGTGATGAGAGCAGAGATGAAAACACGGATGTCCGTGAGTTTGTCGTCACGCGCTGTGGTGCTCTGTCGTTACTGCTGATGTCGAAGAGGCCGGGTAGTGCGTGATTCGGCTCAGGCGTTGTGAGGGTACCTCCTACCAGGGCTTGAAAAACGGACTAATGGGATGTGTGGTCTTGATTTACTGAATGGCGGTGTACTTTTGGGAGCGTCATCATTCGGGAGTTGTGGGCAAAGTGGGGCGAATGCGTCGGAATTGCTGGAGATGGGTCTTCTGGTTCATCTGACAGGATGCGGAGAAAGGAGGGAGGTGATAGTAATCGGGCTCGGGCTCGCCGTCGTGTGCGGTGGTACTGAGAAGAGCGGAAATAGGCACAGTAGTGTTGGTGCTGTTGCTGACACTGCTAGGATAATTGTAGGTGATGGCATGGGAACTGAGGTGATGTTGCTGGCATAGGGTATGCGGGCGGTGCTGACGATGCTGGAGTTGTCGTTGGAGTTGTATAGGAGACGCTGTTGCTGTTGCTGGTGGTGTTGGTGTTGGACCCGAAGATGGGATCGTGTGGTTCGGCGGTGTCGCTGGCTATGTTGGAACTTGTGGCGGCGGCGGTTTTGTACTTTGTTGTTGAGGGCGGTGTCGTTGGTGTTAGTGTGAGGGGAACACGAAGGCGAGCGACTCAGATTGAAAGGTGGTGACGGCGGTAAATAGCGTGGAGGTGTCAGTGCGAACGATGGGATGTCGACGAGCACTGGATCGAAGTCTGTGGATATGTTGATACAGATGACGGAGAAGGTGCGGTTGGGGACGAGGCTGAAGGCTTGAGGGAGTATGTTGAGGATGGGAGCAATGGCGCACGAGCGAGTCAGTCGTGAGCAAGCAGGGATGCATGGGTGTTTCTGCTGGCGTCGATGGACTCTTCTCCGGTGTCGTGCTCTTTGCAATTGCGGTTGCTTCGACTTTTCTGCTGGCGGAACGTTGCCAGACTTGGTTTAGGGCTTCGAGGCGTTCTTGTACGTGGCAGTTGTCGGCTTGGCTTAAGCATGGCGACGAGGGGTGAGAGCGGAAGCGGTAGTGACGGAACTGAGGACGCGGAATCGTCTGGGGTCAGGGAAAGGGAAATGGTTCCTGCGAGGTCAGCTGCGCTGGGGCAATACCTTGGCGATATCACACTTGCTCGCAGGAATCGACAGACGTACATGTTGTCGACAATTGAGAATCCGAGTCTAAGACACAATTTTCCACCCTCGGAACCCTTCACTACGCACTCTTCGGACATTCCTTCCCTTCGAAAAACGCCAACGAAGCCCTGTGTGGTCGCCTGCTGGTGAGGAAAGAAAGAGGTCGTCGACGAAAAACGCGTTGAAGTGGCAGTTTGGCAGTTTGCAAATAGCGTGACCGCTTGGCCAACTGGCGGATACGGGCTGTGAGGCCTTTTTTTCTTGCTTTTTTTTTATAAATATCTACTATCGTCTGAGCCACAAGACGGCACATACTACGAGGTCTGTGACGATTCATGCCACCATACAAGCAACGAACACAGTTATCAGATAGGTCTGTGCGTCATTTTGTCCTTCTCTTCTGTCAGATGCCGTCGTGTGGTGTGGCGTAGTGTGAGGACTCGTGCTGGCCGCGTAGCCTGAGCGTGGTGCGGTCTCACGCGTTCTGGACATACTCTTGTCAGGCGACAATCCACTTCTGAAGCTTCTGAAGGGTCGGCATGACATGAGAATAAAGAACCAACAAAAGCATTTCCCGACATCGAGAGTCTCATTGCGTCACTGACCCGGACAGCAAATTAGTTAGGACACTCGGCCTCGTCACTGGCAGGCCCGGGACTGCGGAGTCACTGCCTTCCAACCAATATCCCCTTCGACACAGTTCATCATCCGATGATGACGCTTTTACAGATTAACCTACAATAGGCCGTCGCACACCCACTGGCGATGATGGTGACGACGAAGAGGAAGACGAGGCTGAAGAAGAGGCAAAGGCGCACGTAGATGTCGGTGAGCTCAACCAACACTGGCAGCGACAAAGGTAGCGTCACATTCTCCATGCGCCATCGATAACGGCACCAACGACACCTACTATCGAGTCCGCGTGGCCCCAGCACCTGTACAACCTGCTCAACTCGGAGCGGCCCAACTCGTCTGCAGCAGCCGTGCTAAGGCATGTGCCGGTCACCGGTGACGCGGGCTCCGTTCAACCCGCTCGTCACGATCCTTGAGACTGCTCCAGAGTTCCACTTGTAGCAACACAGCGTTTTCAGGGGACGGCGAAGGAAAGTCTATATTTGCCAGCGAAGGCGCGCGAGTGGGAATGAACGTGTATGTCTACTTCACATGTTGTCTAACGACGCGTGTACGTGCGATTATGTAAGGTATTTGGTGCCGTGCACCTGTCCTAAGTATCTGTATGTAGGGTATCTATCACATTGAGTTTATCTACCTAAAATGTCCAAGGGGGCCGATCGCCATTTCCGCGACACTCCCCCTCACTTCGCGCGCGATCCAGGGGATGCGACGAAGTGCCTCACCCTTGGCGGAAAGAGAGGGCTGGTGGGCGCGTCGGCCACCGCATGTGTTGCCCGTGTGGCAGTGGGTAGGGCAGGGAAGCCCATTCTTGATGACCTGGTGGGTCCGGTGATAGCACGCGATGTGCTCGGTGTGGGGGTGGTAGTGGTTGCGCCACTCGTGCGTGGTCACGATGGCCACTGTGATGCTTGAAAAGGAATGTGGGGGCTGCCAGAAAGGGGGGCTGTGATGGGGCTGCGAGGCCGCAATGCCTCCTTGCCGCCGTGCGTCGGTGCGATGTGCCCGCTCTCGGTGATGGGGGACGTGCACCCTGGTGGCGCGCCGGTCCACGGCCATGCTGCCGTCGCGTTTGGGTAGCCCTTCTGTGGGCTTCTGACCTCCGCGTGTGTGAAATGCGGGTCGCGTTTGCTGAGGGAGTGGCGGAGGATCCGCTCGACTGCCTCCCAATGGGCGTGCGTGGGCTGGCTGCGACGCGGGGCTCTGCGTGTATGTCGACGTGGTCGACGCTGCCCGCTCGAGTCCTTGCGCGACTGGGCGCGTTGTTTCGAGAATGAGGGGTGGTGGTGATGCCACTGTCGGTGGGGGACGCGCGCCCAAGAATGGCGCGCCAGCTCCTGGCGATGCTGCTGGCTGCGTCGCTGTGACATGGGCGTTG